>CAUYRH010034557.1:0-15695 GCA_963574655.1 Perodicticus potto
GGCGGGCGCCTGTAGTCCCAGCTACTTGGGAGGCAGAGGTAAGAGACTCACTTGAGCCCAGGAATTGGAGGTTGCTGTGAGCTGTGATGCCACAGCACTCTATCCAGGGTGACAGCTTGAGGCTCTGTCTCAAAAAAAAAAAAAAAAAAGAAAATTGTAGGGAAAAAAAGATTATTCTTGGGAATTATAGAATGATCAGACTAAAAAAAAAAAACAGAAAACCAAGTACAGTCTTTGGTTTAGATAGCCCAGATACGGACACATTCTAATCAGTACATTTTTGTTATTTTATTTAATTAATGAATTTACTTATTTTTGAGACAGAGTCTCACTTTGTCTCCCTGGATAGAGTGCCAGAGCATCACAGCTCACAGCAACCTCAGACTCTTGGGCTCAAGCGATTCTCTTGCTTCAGCCTCCTGGTAGCTGGGAGTATAGGCACCTGCCACAGTGCCCGGCTATTTTTAGAGATTTTTTTTTCCTCTGGCCCAAGCTGGTCTTGAACCTGTGAGCCCAGGCGATCCATCCACTTCAGCATCCCAGAGGGCTGGGATTATAGGCGTGAGCCACTGTGCCCGGCTGCCAATCAGCACGCCTTTAATTAAATAACACCAGTCCCCCAGCAGCACGGCTCAAGTTTTAGTTATCACTATACATTCATATTAAGTGTGAATGATTGCATTCAGCACAAACATACTGCAAGCTCTTTAGTTCACCAATCACTATGTACATAATAGATATACGTCATGGTCAGTGACCAATCATATCACTGCTAGTCATGGTCAGTGACCAACCATATCACTGGGTCTGTGGATAATTACCACTGAGTAGCTGTTATTCACTCCCAGACAGCGAAGAGTGCACCTGTGTTGCTTTCCTGCCTCCCAGTGACAAACCTATGTTTTATTTTACAATTGGTAACCAGAAGATGAAATTGCCCGATACAGATGAAAATGCAGCAGTGAGAACAAAATGATAATATTGGAAGTGAAATTTTAATCGAATGTAAGTGGAATTATAGAAGAAGTAGCAGATAGTGGGAATGCTGCTGCTGCCCAGAAGTGCCCCGAGGAACTCGGTGAGGGGGAATCACATAGACTCAACGCAGAAATACGGTTATGACAAAAGAGCCCAAAGCTGCTTCAAGGACGCTTAGAAATATTTCCTGAACTGAAAATGCAAATGATAAACAGACGAGCAGGTCTGAATGTTGGACGCGGTATGAGAATTCACCAAGGCACAGGCAACATGTGCCTTCCACATCGTAAGCCATACACAAGGAAAAGAAAGCAACGGCTGTTTGAATCTTGATACGTTTTTTGCAAAGAAGTAAAGACTTTTAGTTCTCTGTTTTCTAATGTTCTAAATCAGAATGTACATATACATCCTAATTTTACAACTTTTTCATTTCTCTATGTATTTAAAGCAAAAACTAAGAGTTTAAAAAATTTTGACATTTCAAATGTCTTTTAACGATAACACCATTTCCCACTTATTATTAAGATTGCTTTGCATAATTTCAGCTTACACGGTCAGTTTTACGGCTCTGCACTACTGGACAAAGCACAAATTGCCTTATCAATCAGCTGATTTGTATGTGTATGTTCCTAGAATAATAGAGCCTATTGCCAAACTATTTTTGTGAAGGGCAAGGTACTCAAGATTAATTTTATTTTTCATCTACTGCCTGCACAGCAATTCATAAGGAATACATAGATATTTTACTAAACACTTGGGTGCATCTCACAAAAATAAATTGTATGGGATTATTGAGTACTCCCTGTGCAGCCTTTGTTGTGCTAAAAACACATGAAGAGAAAAAAAGCATTTCTGTGTGGCTTAATAAAATGATTATAAATCTAAATGAGCACAAATGAAGCAACTAGAGAATAATTAAGCACTGTATTAATTCATTTCTGATAAGGAGAGATGAATGTGATAATACAGGCTTCCTGGGAGTTGGGTTTAGGGCTGAGTTGGGATGTGAGTTAAAATGTGAATCGTGAGAATTTGAAAAACAATTTGAAAATTTTAGATCGCATAACCACGTGAAAGTACCAAAAATCTCACTAAAAACAGATTTAATACCACGTATGTAACAGGATCGTGGGAGAGAAAAGGAGAACTCACCCCAACACCAATTTGCCTCATCATTTATAGAGAGGAGCTATCAACACATAGCTAAAAATTCACCCTTGTTTCCTTTATTCTTAATCTCAGAGGTATTTTTTAAAAAACTAACAGCTCATGTTGTTTAAAAAAACATCTATCTGGGGCAGTGCCTGTGGCTTAAAGGGGTAGCGAGCCGGCCCCATGCCAGCCCCATATGCCGGAGGTGGCAGGTTCAAACCCAGCCCCAGCGAAAAACTGCAAAAAAAAAAAACACTATTTGAAATTTAGAAAAATTTTCCTTTTTAATTCAGTTATTTTCTTTTGTGACGTATAATTAAGAATACAGTTTAATAGGATTTAACTTTTAAAGAGCACATATGCTATTTACACTGTCATCGCTAATCCTTCTTCTATTTTTCTTTTCTCATTCATTATCTGTAAACAGAGGAATATTTTGTTAATGTTCTACAAACGTTAAAGATGATTTTTAACCTGTGAATGTTGGTGATTTTAGATCATTTAGTATCCTTGTGCCTTGAAATCTTTGCACAGTTTACATTTCTGAGTTTTGTACGGGTATTACTTCGACTTATGAAAAATCATTACTTAAAGGTGGAAAAAAAGTCATGTATTCTATCATAAAAAGATCTGTAATTAATACTACTGTATGCTTCCAAGATTTTTTCTATTTTTCCCATTCATAGGAATTTCTGTACATACAGGTTTACTATTATTCTGTGTGTATGTATACATGTATGTACTAATATATAATAAAATATATTTTTTAACCATGCTTTCCTCCACCTTGGCATTCATTTTTTATGTCATTGTGAATCCTTTATAAACATTCTTTAATACATGCATAATATTTCACAGAGCATATATATCACAATTTAGATTAAGTACACATCATAACATTGAAAGGGCAAGTATAGAAATAGCCATGAATGTTCTGCAGTAGTTCACGCATATTATTAAAAGAATAGTGATTGGTATGCCTATATTCAACTTCTTTCTTAGTTACAATAATTTTTAATCATGACACTACCAGTAGAAGCTATAACTTGTTTTCTTTACATGTCTTGGAGAATGATAATGAATGTATAAGATTCCCAGATTTATTTATTAAAAAGAAACATCGAATTTAGTGAAAAGAAGCATCTAATTTATAAACCTTCATATACCCATTTCATTAATCAAGAAAATAATTTAATTTCCTATTTTTACTGCCAGTGTGAATGAAATGTGTGACCAGGTACCCATTTTTTTAAAGAACCTTGCAGATTTAATAGCACTGTCAGTGATGTATCTGTATTAACTAGAATACACTGAAAGCTGAAGTAACAAATGATTCCCCCAATCTCAGGGGCTTATATATATTTTTGTTTTTGAGACAGAGCCTCAAGCTGTCACCCTGGATAGAGTGCTGTGGCATCACAGCTCACAGCAACTTCTAATTCCTGGGCTTAAGCAAGTCTCTTGCCTCCGCCTCCCAAGTAGCTGGGACCACAGGCGCCCGCCACAACGCCCGGCCATTTTTTGGTTGCAGCCGTCATTGTTGTTTGGGGGGCCCAGGCTGGATTCGAACCCGCCAGCTCAGGTGTACGTGGCTGGTGCTTTAGCCCGTTGAGCCACAGGCGCCGAGCCTCAGTGGCTTAAATTAACAGAGATATAGTTCTTGTTCAACATAGATAACTACTGAAGGTAGACGGTGGATTGGCCATGTGTCATCCTTATTCTAAGACCCAGACTCACCAAGAAGCCTTTACATCAAGACCCAAGGATGAGAGACCTCGTGACCCACAAGCTAGTTTTTAAAAGTTCTGATTACATTTCATTGCCCATACCAAATATCAAGGGGGAAGGAACGAATAATAAATTTAAAGAACTCCACAGGGAAGGGTAATGGAGTAAGGGAAAGTGGATCGTTCGGCAGAAAATTAATATAGGCATGTTATGGACTGCCTTAGTTCATTCTATGCTGCTAGACCAGAATATCACAGAACGGGTAATTTAAAATCACTCTTCATTTTATTGCATCTCACTTTATTGCAAGTCCATGATATCACATTTCTTACAGACTGAAGGTTTGTGGCAATCTGTGTTGAATGAGTCTATTGATACAGCGCTGTTGTTGTTTTTTTTTTTTTTCTTTTTCAACATCGTGTCCTTGCTTTGTAACTTCGTGTCCCATTTTCATAATCCTCACAATATTTCAGACTTTTCATTATTATCATATCTGTTGTGGTGCTCTGTGTTCAGTGATCTTGGGTGCTATTGTTGCAATTGTTTTGCGGTGCCAGAAATTTGGGTCAGATAAGACGGTAAACTGAACTGATTAACATTGTATGTGTCCTGACTCCTCCACTTGACATTTCTCTTCCTCTCCCGGCCTCCCTACTCACCAGGATACAAAAATATCTAAACTAGACCAATTCTTAGCAAGGACCAATTTCTAAGGACCAATTCTTCCTTAGAAAGGAAGAATCCCATGTCCCTCTCTCAAAAGTCAAAAGAGACATGATTGAGCTTAGCAAGAAAGATAGGATAAAAGCCAATAGAGTCCAAAGGCTGGATCTCTTACCCCAAACAATTAGCAAGTTGTGAATGCAGAGGGAATGTTCATGAAGGAAATTAACAGTTCTACTTCAACAACACACATTGGCATATATTGAGTATTACAATTTTACTACAGTTTTTTTTTCTTTTTTAGAAATATGTATACATTTGTGGGCACCTTTGTATTCACTGTGAAAAATTTGTGCCTAAGTAGATCCTCGAAGTTCAACCTCGTGTTGTTCAAGGGTCAGCTGTGTTTATTCAGTTTTTTTGATCCTGGATGCTACGCATTGAATCATCCATCTTCTTCCCTCTCCCCCAGTATGACAGTATCTAATAGTGTTTTACAATCAACAATAATGAAATTAACGTATTCCCTGTCCCTCCATCTCCCTGCCTTCTTTTCCATCACCTGATTTTAGTAAGAAATTTTATCTTCCTTAGTGTTTTCCTGTGTATTATTTTATCTCTGTATTATTCAACATAGTACTTATTAAAAAAAAGAGGAAAAAAGAACATTAAAAAAAACAGTTCTACTTCAGTGAACACACAAATGTTAAGACAGCAAAACACTTTAAATGCTGATAAGGAGAAAGTTTCAGTGGTCTGAACTGAAGATCAAACCAGCTACAGCATTCCCTAAGCTAAAGCCCACTCCAGAGCAAGTAAGGCCTTAATTCTCTGTAATTCTACAAAGGCAGAGAGGGATGAGGAAGGCGCAGAAGAAAACCTGGAATCTAGCAGACATTGGTTAATGAGTTTTAAGGAAAGAACCTGTCTCCTCAACGGAAGGGCAAGGTGAAGCAGCAAGTGCTCATGGAGAAGCTGCAGCAAGTGACCTAGAAGACCCAGCTAAGGTCAAGGACGGGGATGGCCACAACAGATTTTCAGTGCAGATCAAACAAGCTTCTATTGGAACAAGAAGCCATGTATGACTTCTGTAGTTAGAGAGAAGTCAATGCCTGGTTTCAAAGCTTCAAAGGACAGGCTGATTCTCTTGTTATAGACTAATGCAGCTGATGACTTGGAAGCTGAGGCCAATACTCATGGACCATTCTGAAAATCCTAGGGCCCTTGAGAACGATCTTTATCTTCTGCACCTGTGCCCTATAAATGACACAACAAAAACCTCAGGGGAAGCCAGCCTGCTGGCACCTTGCTGTAGGACTTCCACCACGTAACCGCATAAATTTCTGTCTTTGAAACCACTTCCTCTGTGGTATTTTGTTGTGGCAGCCCTGGCAGAAAGCCAAGAATAACATCTTTTCATAAAAATTTCTATGGAAGTTTTACTTATTTGGGTAGCATTATAGAGTCTATTTGGAAAATAAGTAAGACAGGAAAAAAAAAAAAGAAAGCAGGAAGACAAGCAGATAATTTAGCTAGTATCATCTCATCTAGAATTCCTTGACAATTTATATGAAAACACCGTATGTGTATACACAAATATATTTCTCACTATATTTGTTATTTATAAGCTGTCAAATATGAAACATGAGATCAGTTTTTTGCTAGTAAGTTGACTGCAAGTAATCATTTGTAGAATTAAACTATCCCTACAATTAAAGTTTGATATTAGGTTGTAGGCAGTTTTGTGAGTCCCCATCTTAGGAAAAATGTTTAAAAAGAAGGGAGATGGCTCAGTGCCCAGTGGTTATGGCACCAGCCACATACACCGAGGCTGGTGTGTTTAGCCCAGGCCTGCTAAACAATGACAACTGCAACAAAAAAAATAGCTGAGCACTGTGGCAGGCGCCTGTAGTCCCAGCTACTTGGGAGGCTGAGGGAAGAGAATCACTTAAGTCCAAGAGTTTGAGGTTGCTGTGAGCTATGACAACATAGCACTCTACTGAGGGCGACAGTTTGAGACTGTCTCAAAAGGAAAAAAAAAAGAAGGGAGATATGTAAACTCATAGACAAGTAGATGGAGGTATAATTACCTGTAGGTCCATGGAATTGGAAGATTATAATTTTTTCCTTTTTTCTTCTTTCTGCTTCTGGTCTAGTGCAGGAAAATTCCAATTTTTGAGTATAATATATATGTAGAATAAACTCCTTTCTAAATAACATTTTACAAATATTAGTGAGCTCTTTCTTGAACCTTAATATTTGAGTATTTACTATAATGACTTTGTTGTTCAAAGCTTCAAAGGACAGGCTGATTCTCTTGTTATAGACTAATGCTGCTGATGACTTGGAAGCTGAGGCCAATACTCATGGACCATTCTGAAAATCCTGGATACTGTGACCCTTAGGAAAAAAATTATATTAGTAAATAAAAAAGCTCATACTGTGTCAAAGTCAGCACACCCTTTTAACTTCTGATCTACACAAAAAGGATAAAACACAAATACAATATGTTAAGAAATAGGACATACGTATTGGATGATTAAATGCATTTCTTAGGCATTCGTAGATTTTTTCCCCCATTCTCCTCTACTTAGTGTTCACATTGAATTAGATATTACTGAATTTTAAAATTCTTTAAATAGATTCTTTTGTTACATAAAAGCATAAAACCTATTTGAAAAATCACACAATTACTTAGTTATCCCTTGAGTACAAGCAGTACTTTGGTGTGTTTAAAAAAAATTCACTTTATTCAGAATGAAGTTTCTAAGTAGGCACAAACAAGTATTGTAGGAATAATTGAAAAGACATCTTTGAAAACTTGATGTACAGAAAGCCAAAAAAATTCCCTCATTATGTTGTTAAAATTCCAGGAGTCCTGTTCTGTTGAACTCTAAATGTACATCAACTGAGTTATTCTTGTTAGAACAACCTCATCAGGAAAGAATATAATTCTAGAATGACTTAAATCTATCAGGGGAAGAGAATTAACGCAACTATACCATGTAGGCATTCAGAGTGCATACATTCTATTAATGCTAATTATGTTTATAAAATTCAAATTAGTCACTTCCCTTTACTCTGTGTATTTATGTTGATATGCTCAATTTAAACTAAGGCAAAAACACAATTTAAGCCTGTAAGCTTCATATAAAACCAAAATGATTAGTTTATTTAAAAAGTAGCTATTGTAATGCTATGTACCCGAAAGGACTTTCAAGCTCCTTTTTTCTAGTTTACGTATTTATATTTTTTCTTGCAACTCTCCATTCAGGGTTAAACACTTTCTGATCTCGAAGTTTATCTAGGGGAATTTAAAAATCACTTTTGAAATTTTGGCTACGAGTCTAAGAGATCAACAGAAAACTGACAGATGGGACGAACAATATTGCTACTAATTAGCTGAATCCAAAGATGATTCTACTTTAGAAATAATCTCAAATGTTGTCTTAGCTGCATAAGCATCATACAAAGGACTTAGGGAAACGGTATAGAACAGTTCCACTATCTCCAGGGATGGGCTAATTTTGGGTTCTAGTGTAATCTCTGCCCTTGACCAGTAAATTTAGGCAATTTTCTCAGCATCTCTATTCTCATCTATAAAATGGCTTCTATATTCACATATGCCTCTCCGTGTTGTTATGAAGTCTAAAAAGGACAATTGAAGCCTTTAGACTTAGCATGATTTCTGACGGTGTAATAATTGCTCATTAAAATTAGCCATTTTATCATCTAGCAGCAAGCCCTGTCTAAAGGAACACCTACAAATGCAGTCACTGAATTGTAGCAGTTGTCAATTATCAACATATTTGAGTGAGTAATAGCAACATGAAGCCTGTAAGTGTCACAGAAGGAGTAGGGCTTAAAGATAAATGAAAGATTCCTTTTTTAAGCAGGGTGATTTAAACACTATGGTAATGATGCTGGATGGGAGGCTGGTAAGAATGGTCGGGGCTGGGGTCAGGTAACAAAGGGATGGGTAATATGTGAGTGTGAAGGGAGAAAGGATTTCTTTCATCACGTGTTTTATAAAGTAAATATTGTAATCCATTATTGCTTTTATCAAAATTGCAACTCAACATAATCTGTACAGCATTACCCCCCACCCCAGAGTCTCACTCTGTTGCTCCAGGGTAGAGTGCCATGGCCTCAGCTTAGCTCACAGCAACTTCAAACTCCTGGGCTCATGAAATCCTCCTGCCTCAGCCTCCTCATTAGCTGGTTGTTCAGGTGCCTGCCAAAATGTCCAGCTAATTTTTCTGTTTTCAGTAGCGATGGGGTCTCGCTCTTGCTCAGGCTGGTCTCTAAGTCCTGAGCTCCAGTGATCCACCCGATTCAGCTTTCTAGAGTACTAGGATTACAGGCGTGAGCCACTGTGCCTGGCTTTATTCATCTACATAGGAAAAGGTATAATTCATTCTGTGTGTTTTTGTATGTAGATATAAATAGATACATATGTATTATACTTTTCTTTAGGATAATTGATAATTTCAAAAATAAAATATCTCAAGAAGCACGTCATATTTCTTGTATTTTCATTTACTTTTAAGTCTGGCCTAAGGCATCAAAAAATTGGAAATGTACCCAAATTTTCTGGAGAGGGACCTTTCCAGTAAAAACTCATTTTACTAACATATGTTTAATAATTAACTGTCAATACATGAAAGTATAGAAGATCAAGAGATAACAAGTACATTTAAACTTGTAATTTCTTTCTTAACTTCAAACTTGCTTTGATTATGTCTTTAAATGTTTTCTCCCAATGTCCTCAGTCTGTCAAAAGAAATATTTTTAGTCTTAAGTGTGGCTGTATTGGTTGTAATATTTTGGTTTTAACCTATGTTTGAACAAATGGAGTGAGTATACATTTGGAATGGATTGAGCCCTTTGTAAATAACTTTCCCAAGTGTGAGAAGTTCCCAACTTGTGAACTTGGTGTCTTGGCATAATGCTGAATCCTCCTCTCTTCATGGAACCTGAAAGTGACAGATATTCACCTTCTCAAGGTCTTTTGAAGATGGGAAGGATTCATAACCTCTGTTTCTCTTTTAAGTTGCACTCACCTCAGACTTTGAATCTAGAATTTGCGATGCAAAGATTGAGAACTAGCAGAGAACCCATTCTGGGACAGAGGGTGGCAGAGTTGACAGTAATACCAAGTATTACTATCAAAAAGGAACAGTCATTCTAGGTTTTTTCATCACTTTCAGAGTCTTAACAGTAGTGTCCAGAACCAATGAGGAAAATGATATAAACTAAGGGTTTTTGACAGTGTCCTCAGTATTCTCACTGGAATTGTTTTGGGACATTATTTTGGCCACGATTCTGCCAAATGCCCAATTCTTCCTGAACTTGGCCATATTCCAAATCATTCCTTCCTTCTTTCCTTTTTCTCCTTCCCTCCTTCCATCCCACCTTCCTTCCTTTATATTGGAAGATAATTCTCCATGCATTTTTCATATTCCTTCATGACGTGTTTGAACAGCAAACACGCCTTGGATGTTAGCGATTGTTTAGAGATGGCTTCTCTCTAAAGGTAGAGACCGCTGGAAACATTCCAGGATAGTAAAATTTCCTTTCGTTTTCCAGAAATGACTGCTTACATTGCAGGGTAATAAGTAATCTCTCTCTCTCTGCAACTCTACAATTAGTCTATAAAAAATTAGAATCTCCTAAAATTTGAGCTACTCTTGTGGTACAACCTATTCTATGTACAGGCAAACATCTGGCCTTGATTATGTTGCTATGTGGAAACTGAGTCATGGGGAGCTCACTCAAATATGATAAGAACCCTGGGCCAAGAAGCATTAGTCTACTACAACCTGTTGTATCACCTTGTTATAGCTAAAAACTTGGGACAAAATAAAAAACAAGTGAGAACTCTAAAAAGAATCTAAGAACAAGCATAGCAAGAAGGAGAATCAAAACTTGAAGAAACCAACAGTATGAGAGTAGTTTTATTTCCTATTTTTTCAATAGGCTTTTGACTTGATGGTGGTGGTCCCCATTGCAGAATTATGCAAGGGAGAATGAGAGCAAAAACTCAGTAAGACCCTGTTTTTCTGGAGGAAGGATCATAGAAAGGGCCATGAAGCAAAGAGTGTGAACATAATGTAATTTTTTCTATATTACTTTTAGTTTTCATTCATTCTTTTCTTAATTTCCCCTTATTTCTTTCACGGCCCACATGAATGTAGCCCCAGTTATAGAACTGCATGACAGTAGAGAAGGTGTCTAAACTCTGAGAAAACCCCTATGATTTTGGCCAGACAAATGAGGAACAGAGTTTCCTGCGGTCTGAAGAGCACGTGCAAGGAACATCTGTCAATTTTTTTCTCATTTTTGTTGCTAATTTGCTGTAGTCATACTGAGCTGCATCTTGGCAGCATGAGCAGCTAGAATCTGAGTGGAGCTTCTTCTTTCCATCCAGAGGGCTGGGGAAAGAGGCTCCTGAGAGCCAGGACCGTGGGTTTATAATCTTGGTGACAAGAGAGCTGGAAAAGGGAATGTCCTAGTTCTGGGTGTAAGTCCCAGGCCGTACGTGCAGGGGACAAACCCAGGGCAACAGAGCCAGTCACTGACATGTGAACCAGATCAGATTCCAGACTACCCCCGACTGACACATAGTGGTGTACAGGAAAGGTTTGGAAAACTGACCTTGTCAGTATTGTCACAAAAGCCATGACGAGTCCTGTGGTGTGAACTTAACTGGTTTGCTTGCCTGCTAAAATAGGAACATGTGAGTTCTGCAGAGGATTTTAATAGGATCCAGAGTCTCCGGAGATGGCATCCAAAATGTGCAGGATGCAATCCACATTTACTCAGCAAAGAGAGAACCAGGAGAAGAGGACTAACTCTCCAGACACAATCAACACACTGCAATCCGGAGACAGCCCAGGTGTTGACTTCTCAGCTAATGGCTTCAAAGTGAATAATATGTTCTGTGAAAGAGAACAAAGGCAAAGGCAAGAGAACTGAACAAAAAGAAGACTTCAGCAAGTAAAGAGAAATTATGAATAGAACCAAATGGAAATTTTAGTACCGGGAAAAACAATCTTTGAAACTTAAAAATAAAATTCACTGGATAGATTTAATAGCAGAACAGTGCTATTTCTTCTTTAATCGAAGAAGAAAGAGTTAATGGGAGATCCATGAATAGGGGACCATCCAATCTGAAGAATGCAGAGAAAAAAAATACCAAAAAAAAAAAAGAACGTTTAATATTTAGTGAATTAGTGTCAAAAGAATAACAGCAGAGAGATTAGCGAGGTCAAACTATTTGGAGGAATAATGGCTAAAAATTCCCTACTTTGGTAAAATACATAAATTTATAGGTTACAGAAGCCCAGAGAATGCCAAGTAGGATAAACTCCATGAAATCTTAGCTTGAATACCTGAGAGTCAAATTGCTAAAAACCAAAGATGAAAAATTCTTGAAAGTGATTCAAGAGAAAAGTGACACATTACAATGACACAAGAGATTCTAGATTTTATAATTAGAAGTCATGGCGTCCAGAAGGCAGCCCTCCTAAATTATGCTTAATGACTTTAATATTTCTTTTCAGTAATAAATAGAACAACTAGACAGAAAAATCGCTAAGGGGAGAGCAACACTATCAACCAGAAAAAGGTTCAGCAATTTTCTATCTCTAGAAATATTTTTCCGTGTTTTAAGAATTTAGGGAATGAAATCCTAATGTCTTACAAGAACTTGAGAGTCAAACGATGCAACTTACTCAAGCTTGGATGAGGGTCATAGCTGAGATTAGAATCCACATCTGCCTGGTTCTGGAGTTAGCACTCTTTCTACTGATTTATGATTCATACGAAAAGAATGAAATATTGACTGTGTGGCCGGGCGCAGTGGCTCAAACTTATAATCCTAGTGCGCTGGGAGACCAAGGCAGGTGGATTGCTTGAGCTCACAAGTTCAGGCCAGCCTGAGCAAGAGCACGACCCTGTCTCTAAAAAACAGTTCAGACTGTATATGAAACCAGCACATTGTACCCCTTGATTGCACTATTGTACACAGGTATGATTTAATAATGAAGACAATAAAATTTAAAAAAAAGAAAGAAAAATAGCTGGGTGTTGTGGCAGGTGCCTGTAGTCCCAGCCACTTGGAAGGCTGAAGCAAAAGAGTTGCTTGAGCCCAAGACTTTGAGGTTGCTGTGAGCCAGGATGCCACAGCACTCTACCTGGGGTGTGGGGGGCACAAGAAAGACTCTGTCTCAAAAAAACAAAATAAAACAAAACAGAACATAACAAAAATGAGAAATAGCAACTGTGTCATTAATTTTATATAATGAGCAAAAATGAAATAAGTTATTTCAGATTTTCCTTTAGGTTTAGATTTAATATTCATTTACAATTTCCAATACAACTTTACGGAACCTAACTGTAAATGCTGTCTGATCGGTGGGTACTCTATAATGCATTTCACGCTTAATCACATAAAAAACATTTGAATAGAATTTTGCAGCATAATAGATTCGACCTTGTTTGTTATAAATAGAAATGTGAATAATGAGTGCCACATTTTCAGTTTATGACTGGAGAGTTCCAGGCAAACTGCCTTCTTATATAGATCCTTATGGCATCCTAGATAAAGTGAAGTGAGCTTTGTTTCAGAAGAAAAAATTATCATTCATTTTGATGTCCTGCTCAGAAGCAAAAGTTTGGGTTTGGTGAATACTTAAGGAGGAAATTGAGATGACAGGGAGCTTTTAACTACTTTGAACATAATTTTGTCTTTAATAGAAGGAATGGCCAGAGACAACATTTGTATCTTCAAAAGTCACCTGATTTATTCATAGCAATATCATAAATTACTTAAGCATGATATAAAAAACTTTTGTTCAACCTCATAGATGGAATAGTCTCAAATTCATTTCATGCTCATTTTTTGTGGTCAACTATCTTTGGTCTGGAAATCTTCCAGCATCTTTTCGGCTTTTAAATCACAGAAATCATTGGAGACAGACATTTTGGAAGCTCACCATAGAAAGGCAAATTTATCAAGTTTCAGGCATAATTTAAGACTTTTAGTTTTCTTTCTCCATATGTTTGAAAAAGACTAATTCCAGTTTGGAAAATTCCTCTCACACATTTTCATTAGAAATACACCAAAGAAATTTTCTCAAAGCTAAGAATTATTTTATGTATGTCACATATATTATTCAAAATAAAAAATTCGTTTACTATGATCATGCATTGCCCTATTTTCATTAATCTTTCTGTGCACACAGACAGAAGATACACTGAAACTCATGAATGATGTTATTCAATTATAATATTAGATCAGTAGAAAGGGAAAGGAATTTCAGTTAAAAATAAATTTCTGACACTGTGATTCATGAAATATTTTGTTCATTCCCACCTCCTAAAGATTTAGGTAAATTTAAGATACCTGATCTCAGAGGTAAAACTAAAATAAAAATTAATAGTAATAAGATAGTTAGAAAATTTATTTTTTTCCAAGAAAAATTAATACAGTAAATCCTCACTAACATCTTCCATTGGTTCTTGGAAACTGCGACTAAGTGAAACGAAGTATCATGAAATCAATTTGGCCTTAGGCTAATTGATGTAAACAAGAGTGAAGTTTCCATGGCATATTTATGGTCTGAAAAACATTGCCAAGACTTCTTGTATCAATCTTTGAAATAAATGTGAGCTATACATACATTTAAGAAAGATTAATCAAAATAAGTAAGATCATTATCTACCCAATATTTGGAGGATGAATGAGAAATGGTGGCCATAGTGATGGTGGAACAAATCAAGGAATAAATGTTTGCAAAGTGAAAGTGTCAAGAACATCTCCTTCCACTATGAAGTTCAAAAACAATCACAAAAGTAGCTGCTCATGGAATGCTTTTTACTGCATAATTTCATTGTGCATTTGTATGATTATTGTCTACTTGATGGATTTTTATTTTGCAATAATTTTTATTCATTCATTCATTCATTTTCCAACCTGCTAACTCCATTCAGGGTGGGGTGGCCAGGGCTTGTTCCTGTAGCTCAGGGTGCAAGGCAGGAACCAGACCTGGACAGGAGGCCATCCCATTGCAGGGGTGACTCATGCTGGGACCATGTAGATCTGCTAATTCACCCAATGGGCATATCTTTGGTATGTGGGAGGAAACCAGTGAATCTGGAGAAAAACCCACCAGTAAAGTGTGCTGACCCCACAGAGATCATGGTGCTGGCTGGAAAGCAATTTTTTATCAATGTTATAACACAAGGACTTTGAAATGCCATTACCTGAGGAGGGCTTGCTGTGTCATCATTTTTTATTTTTTTATTTTTTTATTGAATCATAGCTGTGTACATTAGTTCAATCATGGAGTACAGTGTGCGGGTTTCATATACAATCTGAGATATTTTCATCCATCTGTTTGACATAACGTTTGTGAGATTTTCTCATTTACTGTGTGAAAACATTTGTGTTCTGCATTTAGTAGTTTTCTCCTGACCCTGCAAAGATGCCCCTCAAGTGTGGTCTCACCCTTTATCCTCTCTCCCCCGACCCTCTCCTTCCCCTTCCCTCCCTCTCCCATTTACCCATCTTCTTGTGCAATAATTGGGTTGTAGCCTTCACATGAAAGGTATAAATTTGCTTCATATTAGGGCTGTATACATTCACGACTCAACCCGAATAAGACATCCCCCAGACACATCGTAGTTAACTTCACTAAAGTTAACATGAAGGAGAAGATTCTAAAAGCAGCCAGATGCAAGAAATCCATTACATACAAGGGGAAGAATATTAGAATAACTGCAGATCTCTCTGCTCAAACCTTTCAATCTAGAAGCGAGTGGACTTCGACAGTTAACCTCCTAAAACAAAATAACTTCCAATCCAGGATCGTCTATCCAGCCAAACTGAGTTTCATTTATGATGGAGAAATTAAATACTTTAATGACATCCATATGTTGAAGAAATTTGTCATAACTAAACCAGCTCTCCAGGATATCATCAGACCTATCCTCCATAATGACCAGCGCAAACCTCCACCATAAAAGTAAACTCAAGCAGAAACTTTCGACCACATACTAAACTCTACAATGGCGAAAGGACCCAAAATACCCATTCCACATCCCAGTAGCTTATCTTTACTTTCAATTAATGTGAATGGTTTAAACTGTCCTCTAAAGAGGCACAGGTT
>CAUYRH010034558.1:0-36236 GCA_963574655.1 Perodicticus potto
CCTCCATGCCAGGGGCAGAGCCTGCCATGAGCCAGATGTGGGAGGTCAGAGGGGCCCTGGGTGGAGTCTGGGAGCTGGCACTTAGAAATTAGGACTCAGAGGGCGGATGCCTGGTGGGGAAGGCACAGGCTGTAGAGAACACCTCAGTATGAAGGGCCTGGGGTGTCTAAAAAGGGGGAGACATTTAATTAGCTGGAGTTTTAGGAAGAGAGACAGGAGATGAAGCTGAAAAGATAGGATTGTCATAAATATTTCCTCCTAACACCAGAACTCAGGATTTCAGGTACATGGACGGATTTGTTCCAAAGAGACTGGGTTCCATTTGGAATACACTAAGTCCAAAGGTATGATGGTTGGAAATCCTTCTTTGAAGCCAGAGAGAAGGTTTAAATCAAGCCTGGAGACCTCAGAGTGTCTTTAAAGCCATAGAAATGGGTAACAATCTCATCAGAATAAAGCTCATAGACGCTCAATCTACCAAACAGTTAGAAACATCAGGTACTATCATCATTGGTAGCATATCGCAACTCAGAAAACTGACAAAATAATTTTCTTATTCCATTGAGGTGGAAAATACTTTTTTCTTTTAAATTAATGTTTCAAAAGTACAAAAGTGCTTAGCATAGATTTTTCTCAACTATCTCAGTTGATAACTAATGGGACCAGATACTGTATAATTTCACCACTGGGGGTGAGCGGGTAATTTAGACTCTGGATTCCTGCCTGGTGACTGTCAGAGAAGGGCTGGCAACATTACCAACTGGGTGGCTGTTTCGTAATTTAGACATAATAAATCTAAGGCAAGTAATTTCCTTTTAGAAACTTGAATTGCTTCCTTAACAGAATGATTGGAGTTATATTTAAGCTGTGGGTTAGATGAGAGTTTAGAAAGGATACCCAGGGGACTCTATTAATTGCACTCTTGTTTTAAATGGAATATGGTTTTTGTTCACAGGAAACTCCAGCAGTAACTGTCCCATAAGCATGAGTTTATGACTTAGAGCACTGAAGGGGGCCTTTGAGGTTTTGTTCAGCGAAGCCATCTAAGCCACCATATCCTTTCCTCCCCTGGCTATGTGCAGGCAACTGCTAATGGAGGCTTAGACAAAACTTAGGATTTATCATCTACAAGATAAACAGTAGCAAGAAAATAAAAATACCAAATTCTTCTGCATTGAGCTCTGAGGGGTAGGCAGCGTCTAAGCAGACACACAGACAACCCCACACAGTGGCCCCAGCCCTGGGAGCTGGACACCAGGGAGAAGGAGACGCAGAGATGTGAGTGACCTGCTCTGACCACGTATGCCCTAAGTGTTCCAGCTGGGGTCTAACTTGGGCCATTGGGCCCCACAATCCAAACGCTGAATCATGTGCTCTGCTTGAGCACCTGCTGTGTACCCAGCTCTGCTCTGGAAGCCACTGAGATCAGAGAGACCAACACTGCCTACATCCCTGTAGCCTGGAACTCTCTGGAACTTATATGCTGAGGGCGGGACACAGGGTCTATGGTTTAAAATAATATTTTGTGGTTAAAGAACATTGCATATAATTTACAACTAGGAAAGTTTAAACGGACTATTCTTTTGGGGAGAAAATAAGCCATTAGTTGAATCTGATAACTGAGTTAATTAAAATCTCCTTTTCCGTTAGCCACTAGCCAGGAAGACCTGTTTTCTTCTCCGAATTCCCCTTTGTAATATAAATGTAACACTGAGCTCCCAATGCCAAGATTAATTTAATTAATTTGCTCATTTACAAGTTAAGAGAAAGAACTTCGCAACATATTAGCTGTCTGCTGCTTTGGGATAACAACCATCTGAATTGATGAACTTTATATAATGATCTGTTGCTATGGCGACACGCTGCCCAGTGAGTGTAAGCAGATATTTCATCATTACCTCATGGATAACGCCGGGAACAGTAACAGATGCAAACACAAAAGCTTTTCTTTTACTCTGCAGGAACTCTGAATCAATGAGACACCCAGTAGAAATGCCCCTCTGATAAAGCAGCAGAGAATCAGATAGAGCCCAATGCACCATTGGAAATTAAGTAATTTAGTGTTCCAGGTGAGTGGCCTGGGCATCCACATGTTTCTCCAGCATTGTCACAGGTCACCATTGTCAGGGAGGTCTCTTTCACAGGTTTCATTTTGGTACTGGATTCAGCACATGAACATTCCCTTAATATATAATAAAAGCTGAACAAGTAATAAAAGGAGAAGGAAATCCAGGAGAGAGTTCACTGTCCTCTGCTTTGCAACAATTCCTTTGTCTTTACTTCGTACTTTCCTGAACTGTTTAACTTTTCTTCGTTGGTATCTACTTTTGTTGTTTTTATACAAAACAAAAATATTTATACCCATCAAACATGTGGCAACTTCACTTGTTAAATTTTTTATTGCACACCAGAGGAAATATGTATTTATACTGTGTTATATGGAACTGTTTTTCGATGCTGTTCTTAAGACAAATTAATTTCTTTGAGTCATTCTACATTGCTCAGCGTTCTCAGGCATATCAGAGGTTAACCCATTAGCCACATGAGACACAATGACTGCTATGAATTATTTTTTTGTTGTTCAAGTTGTAATCATTTGCCAAAGCCTGTCTGATCTATGCAAGTATGAAAAAATGAGCATTATTCTCCTTCATCATGAGAGTAAAGGTACTTTTGGGTTCACTGTGTTTCTTTTCCCTTCTCTGTCTATCCTCACCTCCTTGTTACCCATTTTTCTGTCTTCCTGAAAAATATTCATTTTTATAGTTTTCTGAAGTATTGACGGTACTAAAATTGTAGAAATTCTCCAAGATAAAAGTGATTATAATCAGAGGATTTTTCCTCCAATACTGGAAAGTTTCTTCTTGAGCACTCACTTCATTCTCTCTGATTTTTCCCCAAATATCTCAGAGACATTACCAAAAAAGTCATAAGCAGTAGCACTGTTCATATGATATTATTACATAAGGTTTTTCAAAATGCTTCGATTTTGCAAAATGTTACATATCCTGTGTCCTCCATGAAACTTTTCTAGATCAGAATCATATATATAAGTGGTTGAATGAAATAAATTGGAGTATTTGAAAAGAATAGACTGTTAGTATTATGAGTCTTATGATCATACAAGGTAAAAACATCAAATTTAACGTATGTATAACACCTTTGTATAATAAAAGTCGAAAAATCCTTTGAGGTCTAGTTGTGAAATTGCTCTGAAAAAAATTATCTGGATGATAAAATTTATTATTTGTATTTCCTGCTTTTGATACAGAGATCTTATACTACTTTGCTAGGGCTTCCATAACAAAGTGCCACAGATATGATAGCTTAGACAATAAAAATTTACTTTTCATAGCCAGGAAGGCTGAAAGTCCAAGGGCAATGTGGCAATGTGTCAGATGTTTGGTTTCTCCCAAAACCTCTCCTTGGCTTGCAGATGGTGCCTTCCATGTTTTTACATTACCCTTCCTCTGTGCCTGTGTGGTTGTATCCTAAGCTCTTCTTATAAGGATACGACCCAATTATCCACACTTAAGACCCCCTTAAGGATCCACACTGAAGGCCTCATTTCACCTTAATCAACACTTTAAAGACCCCCATCTCCAAATACATTCACATGCTATGGTGCCAAGGGCCAGGACTTTCACATATGACTTTCGGGAAGATACAATTGCACTCATAACAGTCTCTTATTATACAGGGTGTCATAAAGTTCATGTGCAATTATGGACACCCCGATGGCATATTCTCATACCAAAGGAGTGATTGTTAAACTTGCACTCACTTAAATTGACCATTACTGTCAAGATGCAAAACAGAATTTTGTTCAAACCATTAAATCCGGGTTAGCCACTTAAGCATTAAAAATTAGAATATATCAGATATTTTTCCTGAAAACCAATGGGACTACTCATTGTCTCCCCCAAGAATTTACATTGTTGGATGAAGAAAATTGATGTTTCTTATATTGAGGGAAAAAAGATGGTCTATATTTTCTATAATTTTTATTTGTACATCATGCTGTATACTTGTCCTTTTCTTAATAGCTTAATTTAAGGATCAATATATCAGGGTTGTTTTCTTCCTTGATTTGCATTGGCTTTAATATGTATGTTATTCAGGCTATGCATGATTAAATAAACCACAGGGCCATACTGTTTCTGTTTGGGAGGTCAGTTGGGGCCATTAAGAAAACGATACAGAAGAAAAGTAGGGACCAACCTGACCTCTAGGCAAATGGAAAGCCCCATAAAACTAACAAACCAAAATACAGATAGAGTATTCGGTAATAGTTGTGATTGTTCTTCGTCAATCAGTGAGGATCTGAAATGATCTGACAATAACTGCATTCAGTCTCCCAGGGCATCTGTCACCTGCCTGTAGGCAGGTTGCCAGCAGGTAAGGCCAGGTGCCCATGTAAGGAGTTACGAGATCAGATTCCATTCTCATGGCTGCGCTCTCTGACTGTGTAGCCGTGAGCTGTTAATTTAACCTTGTTGAATCTCCAGCATCTGACGTGAAAGAGGAGGGAGTTGTCCCAGTGAAGGGATTTTGAAACATTTGTAGAGAAGGAGCCCAACTCTTTATTCAAAGAAAATAATATGATGAGATTCAATATGTGAAATGCACAAAAGTGAAGTTTGTCCTACTGTGGGTTTGGCTCTGTCTCCTGTTTTGGGTTTGCGGGGTGGGTAGGGTCTGGGCGTCTGGCTTTACAGGGCAGCACATAATCCCTAGGGTCCAATGCCATAGCCACAGGTTCTTGAGATGTGGCTATTCTAAACTGAAATGAACTAAATATAAAATATGCTCAGATTTAATAAAAGACAAAAGGCAAAATATCTCATTGAAAATCATGTATTGATTCTACATTGAAATATTACATATCGTGTATGTATTGGGTTAATTAAAAATATATAGTTAATTTAGCCATTTCTAGTCCCCCCTCTTAGTAAATGTGGCTACTGGAAACATTTTAAATCACTTGTGTGGATTGTGATGTCTGTTCCCTGGACAGTACTGGTGTAGACAACCTCTCTTGGCTCCCACCTGCTCACACGGTGCATGGAGGTTTCCTGGGCATTTTAATCCTTGTTGCTTCTTCCCCATCCCACACACAAGTTGCTCTGTTCCCATGAAGAGCGTTAGGAATTGGTCCTGGCAGCTTTACCTACTACCACATTCTGCTCTACGAACAGTATTTAATTCAAACCCCATTTTTCTTTCCACATGTCCTCCTGGAGAACACATTTTTTCTTTTCAGTTATTCTTCCCATAGTGTGCTTAGCAACTCCTTTGTTCCAGGACATGAACACCCTTCCCTGAGGGTGAGAGGTGGTGAAATGAGCCTCCGTGTTTCACGGATCATTTCTCGCGGCTGGGATTCTTTCAGGGGAATTTCTTCTTATCCTTTTCAAGGTATACTCAAGTCTTTTAATAAGTATTGCATAAATATTTCTTCCCCAGTAGTCACATTTAAAACTGAATTTACTACTGTTTTATGTGCAAACTTTACCTTTTAAACCATTTTCATTTATTTTCTTTTGCGTTTGGTCATTTTCTCAACAGCTCAGACTGCTGGGGTGGAGAGGCCTCTGTTACTACAGTCTTCCACTTTCCACTTTTTCTACATACCACCACTCCAGGTCTGCCTCGACTTCACTGGTCACCAGCAAAACCCAATATTAAGGATAGTTTAGACGCATGAGCTGGTGATCTGTGCCTTGGAGCTTCCTTCTCTCTTCCGTTTTCAGGGCTGGCCTGGTGACAGTGCCCTGCCTGGTCCTTAGTCTTTAAGTAGTCCATTTTCCTTATGCCCAGAAATACTGATGTTTAAAGGTACATAGGACTTCCAGTCATCCTTAACTATTCAAATTGATCTTTGCATGTCCCCATCTTTGAGCAGATGATGTAAGAGAGCAGGGATGCTTGTCACTGTTGGCCTGAGAGTGACGGGTCTTCCCTCTGAGCAGAGTGAGGTACAGTGACCAGGAGAGTCTGTCATCTTCTGAGGTGATGCGCCCACTTGACCTCCAGAAGGGCAGCAGATGATACTTCCGGTGGCCCAGAATGCTAACTTCCTCCTTACCCCCTAACTGGGTTAGTTTTATGATTTCTAGAAGAGGTCATGGAATAAAAAGAAAATGTAAACAATCTAAGTCCAGTTACCTCTTCTTCTTCTTCCACGTTGGGCTGCTTATAATTAATGTTTGCTTTGGAGTTTGTTGCTATAATGTTTTATCTTATTCACCAACACTGGAGCAAAAAGTAATTTCATGTCTGATGCTCTTACAAAATTTTGGAAGTACAGCTCATGGGAAACCTGTATCAGTTCTACTCTCTGAAATGCAGGGTCCTCTTCTGTGAAGTAGGAGACTCGTCCATTAGGACATATCTCCACTAGGTCGCTGAGATGATCACCTGAGATGTGACATAACTTGCTGTCAGATTTGGCAAATACAAATACAAGATACTCATTTGAATTTGAATTTCAGATAAACCAAGATGGATATTGAATGAGACATCTGAATCCTAAAAATTTATTCATGGTTTATCTGAAATTTAATTTTAAGTGGACATCCTATATTTAATTCAGCAACCCTAGGATATAAACACGCTGTTTTGCTAAGATGACACACACACATTTTCCAGTATAATATTTAATGATATTTTCATGTAATTACGATTCATGTGTTTTGAACAACTACACTGTCAGCTTTGATCAGTCTTAAAAGTCTGTAGCTACGCCTCTATCGTGATGAAGAATGAGACTTTTCCGTTTATGAGATAAGCTACAAATACTTGACACGCAAATGTGTGTCTGTGACATAATTAGCAGTGGACATTTCACAAACAGGCACCTGTGAGCGTCAGCTTCTAAGCAGTGTCCACTCTGCGTGTCCTTGGGTGCCAATTCTGTGGTTCCACCTGGCTTTTTTCTCCTCTCTCCTTTGCAACTGGTAGGAAGTGCCAAATTTTTCATGTTTTTATTTTTTGCTGATCTCAGAATGTTAAAGAATGAATAAGGTCATATGTATTCCTGGCATATATTTTTTTCTAGTGAATGATGTTGATTAGAGTATTGAATTTCAGGTGTGTAGCAAAGTGTATATGGCTTTATTTCCTATGGCAAATCTTCAGAGTCAGTATTATTGGATGAAACTAATAACAATAATTTTCTTTTTTTTTTTTTTCCTTTTGTTGAGACAGAGTTTCACTTTGTCACCCTTGGTAGAGTGCCATGGCATCACAGCTCACAGCAACCTCAAACTCTTTGGCTCCAGTGATTCTCTTGCCGTAGCCTACCAAGTAGCTGAGACTACAGGCACCTGCCACAATGCCCGGCTATTTAGAGACGAGGTCTTGCTCTGGCTTAGGCTAGTCTCAAACTTGTGAGCTCAGACAGTCTACCTGCCCGGCCTCCCAGAGTACTAGGATTACAGGTGTGAGCCACTGTACCCGGCCTACAATAATTTTCTTTATTCATATTTAGTTCATGACACTTTGGGTTGAAATCCATCCCTGTTAGGGAAATATGTGTTTCTTGTTTTATTTTCATGCTGACATATCATAACTCTAGCTAAAGATCATGATGGGAAAGTATTACTACAACACTTTTTAGTAAGCACAGGAGCAACATTCCCATTCCAGCATGACGACTCTTCCCTCCCCCCCTCCTCTATCGATAAGTCTTTCACCAGCAGGTATTTATGAATGCACCCCATCTCTACCAGCACCCCATCTCTACCAGCCCCAACAGTAGCCACTAGCCTATAGCAGAGGACAAAGCTGACATAATTCCTGCTCCCATGGAGCTTAAGATCAAGTTAGGAAACCACAAAACAAGTAAATTAGTAATTAAAATCGTGATAATTGTTATAAAGTAAAAAGCAGTAACAAAATATAAAGAGTTTTGAGGGATTGACCAGGTCTTGCTGTTGTGTGCTCTCGTATCAAACAGATGTTTATTTTTAGGGTTCCCTTTTATAAGCCTGTTCTGTCTTTCTGCCTCTGGGAGAAAAATGACATTGTCATTTGTTGCCTCAGGCAAAGGAACCACGCTGACATGGTCCAGGGAAGCCCCAGGCTCTCAATGCTGCAGGTGCTTCCCGGGGGCTGGAGGCTGGTGGCCGGAGCACAGGCAAGTGCAGGTGAAGGTGGAGTCGGAGCCGACCGGGGGCCGGTCCAGCTCAGCCCCTGGGGGGCACAGGCCCTGCTCTGACCTCACAGAGCTGGAGGCAGGAGAGTGGGGTCCTGAGGCTGACTCCAGACTCCATGGGGAGATAAGCAAGTATCCTGGGGAAGTCCAGGTGGGAAAGGTGCTCCAAACTCAGGAAACTGGAGTGGGGGTGGCTGAAGGGGGATGGGTGAGGACTGAGTGGGCCGTGAAGAGGAAAGGAGGGCCCGGTCCACAGCACTGGGGTTAAGATGCTACTGTCCCTAACAAGAGGTCACAGAAGTGGGGCAAGGTGGGGCAGCAAAGAGTCCCACAGGCCTGTGGAATTTGCGGCTTCCCTTCCCTTCCCTGGGGTTCAACAGCAGGTTCAGGGACCACACTCAACAGTGAGACCCCAGCTGTGAAGAAAGACCCCCCACCCTCAAGGGTCCCTATTGGGAGGGTGGGAAGACTTTGAGATCAGAGCGATGACAGGATGAAAGGGCGCAGGCAGGGGAGAAAGGCCTGCAAGGACACAGGGAGGGTCCCCAGGTGCTGCACCAGACGCCAAGGAACGGGCCTTCAGCAGGGTGTGGGGGACGCTGCGGCGTGTGAGGGAGACTCAGCTCTGAGCACCTTTCTCTAAAGTGCTAATTCTTGCAGCTTTGCTAGATCCCATCGCCTGCAAAATCAGGTGTAGGGTGGGCAGAAATAGAATAGACATACATTTTTTTTTCTTACATATTTATATCTGTGAGCTGTGAACTGGCTGAAATATTTGCTAACCTGCTCTACGGCCACCCCTTCCTCTCCTCTGTCTCCTACACACAACTCTCCTCTAAGACTGTTGCCAGCACATACTGTCCTTTAGCATGGGCTTCTTTTCAAAAGTAACATACTTAACCAGTTAGCTAGCTAATGTGAAATTAAGCAATGGTTTGCTGATACTGTATACACAATTATTCAGCCAGTTCCTAGTTTATTAATTACAGCCAGTAATTAGCCTTTCAGATATACATTTTAATACATTCAGGCTAATATATGTCTGTATATGTATTTTCTCTTTAAATGTAAATAGTAATCTAAATAGTAGCCTGAATCTTTCTCTTTAAATGTAAATAGTAATCTAAATAGTAGCCTGAATCTCTAAGGACTTTCAAAGCATTTTCTATCCAAAGTCTTTTGCTGTTGTGCATACATTTTGAGCCACAGAAGAAAGGCACTTGAGATAAATTTAAAAGATGATACAGTCCTTTTGATCGACTGGCTGCCCCGAGTCTGCAAAGCAGCCAAGCTTTAGTGGTTGGGGGTTTTAAGGGGATGGAAGCGCAAGATGGGGTTTGAGCCCAGGGCATCGGGACTTTACAGGTGTCAAACAAGCTTGTTTACAGAAGCGGAACGTGGAAGTTTCTGCCAGCAAGCTAACTTACAAAAGCGGAACATGGAGGATTCTGCGGGCGAGCCCAAACAGCTCAAGCAGCTTCAGGTTCTCAGTGGAAATTTCCACTGAGTGTCTAACCCAGTGGTGGGCAAGGAGGGGGTGTGTGTGCAAATGGGGTCACTGTGGTCCTGATTTTCAGCAACTTTTGGCCTAACATTGCAAGACTGATTGGCTGATAGAAGGCCTTAAAGCCAAAGGTTCTTGAATTTGCTTTTGGTTTTATAATAACATCTTAGCCTCATTTTCGGTGTTTGCAAAATGGTATTTGTTATGTTGTGAAACTCGGAAACACGTGGGGTTTATTTAGTCAGTGCCTTCAGGATGACAGCAGGTACCTGGCCGTGGAGGGCAGAGGTGCTGCTGGGGGCTGGGTTCACTCCTTGGATTTTCAGGCTGGCGGGGCTCAGGGCAGGGTTCATGTCACAGGGCATCTGGGAGAGCAGCCCACTGGCGAGCTGAGGGGCTCCATGTCCACAGCTGTGTGTCCACAGAGTCTGCACTGCAGGGACGTCCCCCTGGGTGCTGCTGGAAGCCCCACGTCTGCCCAGCCTGTGTCAACAGGGACCAGGCACCTGCACCGGGGAAGGCTTGGGGCCTGCAGAATCCAATGTTCAGAGCACAGAAAAGATGAATTAGGGAAGTTGAAACTAAGAAAGACCTCGCAGGGGCAAGCTCTAAAGAAAACGTAGACAAGAGGAGGAGGAGAGATGGGCGAGGAGGGGTGCACTTGGCCTGCGTGCAGTTGCCTGTCACGCTGTCTTCCCTGCCTGGGCAGAAAGTCAGCTCCCACACTACTGGGACTTCAGGATTTCAGGGTGGGGCGGATTTCCCCTCCCCAGGCTGCACACCCGGTGGGCGCCACAGAGCTCGCTTCTGTGCTTCCTTAGTCTCTCGACTTACAACTAGAAGAGGCAGACGGCAGGTGATCAGTCCTCATCCCCGCCTCTGACGCGTCACTGGAGAGCTTTGGAAAGCGCTCCTATCTAGGCCTGATTTGCAGAGCTGCTGGTGGGATTGTCTGGAGTGGGGCCCAGCATCCTAGTTTTGAAAACTGCAGAGGTGACTTCACTAGCTGGGGACCCATCCCCAGCTGCGTGCTTGGCACACTGTGCAAACCGGGAGTGGCCCCTGAGACCTGCTGACCTCATATCCTTCTCTCCCTGTGACCTTTACAGACTACGGCACCATTAAGAAGGTGCGGGCACCCCTGAATCAGACATCGGGCAGCTGTTTGTTGGAGGAGATTGAGCTGTTCCCAGAGGGGCGGAGGGAGCCGGTCAGGAGCCTGCAGATCCTCCACAGCCAGAGCGTCCTGTTCGTGGGCCTGCGGGGACACGTGGCCAAGATCCCCCTGAAGAGGTGCCAGTTCCACCGCACGCGCAGGTAGGGCTTGGGGACACAGGTGCTCTGGGGCGTGAGCTGTGGCCCCCAGACAGGGCGCAGGACCCAGCGGGCCCCAAATGCCTCCCGCCCGTCGGCCTCGGGACCGTCCTTCTGTGAGCTCCCTGCCTCCCAGGGCACAAATTTCTGCAGTTGATTTACTGTGATAAGAAAAAACCACCAGTTGACGGAGGACAAGCCACATTCTAACTTGTGTAAGCTGTCATCAGGGTTTATAAGAAATAATTCAACGCATTAGAACACTTGGTGACAACCGCGGTATTTGGTGTAAAATTAATCTGTTAATCTGGTGCTAGTTTATACTTTATTTGAATATAGGTATCCCAGAAAACATTATAAAATGTGCATTGTCTGACCTAGGTCAAAGCTTTTATGCTGAAAACCCCTGAGAAGAAGGGTGACAGACATCCATCAGCAGGACCTCCCTTTCCCAGGCATTTCCACGCTCTTCTGCTTGAACCACTTTTCTTGGGGTGCTACAAGGGGGAACCTTGTAAAGGAGGAGGGCCTCACAAGTGGTCCCAAGTGACCCAAGTGCCATTGTGCCTTCCCTCACCGCCGGGCCAGTCTTCCCATCTTCTGTGGGGTGTCCACTGTTGACCACAGTGGTGTTGCAAGGTTAATTTGGAAACATACAAAGCCCCTGTGCTTAGGAAACAGAAAAGTTCTGTATACATCAAACACTTGGAAAGGACTATAATATTGGAAACTGCATATATAATCTGGCCCCTGATGAAAGATTGCCCTTGGGAAAATCATAGTGTCAAAGGTTCTTAGGGAACAGTCACCCTGTTCAACTCCCTAAAGCAGTGCATAATTGCAGAGTTGGTGTAGAAATGATCCCTTTGACGATTCACTCACAAATATTTATCATACGCAGGTCATTATTTTTCTAAATGAGGTGCCTGATGTCCACTTCAGAACTTAGAAGCTGGAAATCATGGTACAGTCCTATTCTTGGCATTTCTTGGTGCTAGCCAGTGATTATTAACACTTCTAAATTCAGTTTCTCACCTGACACATGTGAATTGCTGTAGAATCAGATTGGATGTGTAAAGTGTAAAATGAAAAGCACTCTGCAAAGTTGGTATTCTTAGGGAAAAAAAGGTTTTATGTGTAATCACCACAATATAACTTCTGAGATGATTCTAAAACATAAATGTATAATAAAGTGCCTCCTTTGGTATCAGAGAAAGTTGATGAATATTGTCAGGAACTTCCCAACTGATAATAGTGCTGTTGTGAGTGTTAATAATAGACAGTGATATTTACTAGCAACCATCTTTTACAAGCGTCTGCTTCCTAAATTTCACCAGTGGCTGTGGAAATTGTTCTGGTTTGTGTTCCCTGCAGTTACTGAGTCACTGATTGTCCGGTGGTGGATGAGGGAGGGCGGAGGTCTAGCCAATAGGATGTCACAGTGGGAATGTGTGTGGAAGGGCACAGGCCAGCAAGCTCTGACTTCCAGATGAGTTCTTGGGGGTGACTCAAGGCGGCACGCAGGAGGACACAGGCCTGTCCTGTCCAGAGGGTGTTTCTGGTGCTAGGATGAAAGCTTGCAGCTTGCAGAGTCTGCAGGGATTCAGCCTTTTCACTGTTCCCTGCTTCGCTGAGTCCGGGTTACGGTAGCGCCACTCCTCACATGTACGACTTAGGAAACTCAGCCTGCATCCGGTCAGGGAAGAGAGGCTTGGGGTAGCTGGCCTGCCTCACCCAGCTGCACCTGGCCCCATCACGCATCCCCAGAAGACGGTGCCACCAGGCACAGAAGCCCTGGAGGAGTTCACAGCTTCCCTTTTCTTTCAAGGAGAACAAGGCCTCTTGTCTACCATCATGGGGAGCCTGAGAGGAGAGAGGTTTACATTTATATCTGAGCCGAATCTCCCTGCTGTTCACTCGTCCACCTGCTCAGAGGAGAACAGCGAGAGATTATAACCTCATTGTCCACCGCAGACTGTGGTCTTCTGTGTACCGCGCTCAGAGGGGCTTAGTTTGTGTTTGGCCCTTTCATATTCCATTGCAATGGAGAAAATCTAAAAATTTCTACCCAAGTGTTCCTCTGAATTCTTTCCAATGTTTTGCTCTACCATCCTTCTCCTATAGAAGGACGGGAAAGCCTCCATGCTTAACACTCCCTGCAGAAAAGGTCTGCTTTTAAAAAATGAATATCTGCATGACCAGTTTTTCTTTTTAATGAATTACAAAGAAAGACAAAAGTGATTTTAGTTTTCTGGAAATATGCCTAAAGACATACACCTCATAGAAAGAGGACAATAATTACCCAGAGGATAACCACTGGGTGCTAATTTCTTTGCCAAGTATAATTTCCACAGTAGAATATCAGCTGTTACATTTATTATTTAAAAACCAATTTTATAAACGAATTTTGAAGTGTCCAAAACAGATTAAATTGATCATAATTAATTAATTAAACATTTAATAAGATAAAATCACTTAATGAAATTAATTACATTTCCTGTCTCATTCAAAAATCACATTTATACTTTTCATTTCTTCAATAGCTGTTTTTCATAGGCAATACATAACAGCATCTAGTACAATGTTTATTTATATATTATGAAAATTGCGCAATTTCACAAATTTTCTTTCCCATATCTGTCATGGTACTAGATGTCGTCTTTATTTTCCTGACTCAGCCCTGAGGGTGAAGTAGCACAGTCTCTCTGTTGTTCAGATGAGGAAACAGCAGCTCAGATTTTCAGTGTCCTGCCCAAGGTCAAGGTTACCCAGCTCCTGAAACATTAGACTCAAGCCAGAGCTGGGACTGTCTGGCCCCAAGGCCCAAGTTGTGTTTTTGGTTTGATGTGCTGCCCCTGGCAGGGAGAGTGTCCACTCACTGGTCAGATTTCAGCAGGAGGAACTCCAGCTTGATTGCATTTTCCATGTGCGCATCTGGGTGGGGGCAGCAGGTTTGTAGCTGGGCAGGCAGAGGTCAGGTCTCCAGACAGCTGCTCAGGGCTCCTTGCCATTAGCTGCTGCTTTATTCTGCCTGCCCTCAGCCTGGGTCAAACAGACGCAAAGGAGGATTTGTGCCATTTCCCTAAAGCTTTCTAGAGGAATCTCCATTCTCCTCTTGTTTTTGAGAGTATCCTGGGACTGTAGGTCTCTGACAAAGCTTCTGCCCACATGTCCACAGCACCCACGCACTGTGACTCTGAGTGAACACAGAGTGTTTCTGTGGAAAGTTGTTTTATAAGAACAATATTTAAAAATTTTTATTTTAGTCAAGTTTAATCTCAAAAATTTTTAAAAGTTTGTTTTAATGTTAGCATTTGTTGGCATAGCCATTTAATAAATAGGATGATAAAATTATGCAAATGAAATAAAGCCAACTCTTTGAATCGATGATGGCCACAGGACCGTGGAGTGCAAGGCCACCTGTTACTGCTCACACTTGTCTTTTCTGACTCCAGGGCTTACTGACATTTCATAAAGTGAGTTACCCTTTGCTGAGCTTTGATGACTCTGGGCAGGCTGAGGTAGGAACCCTATGCATGACACGGGAAGGCTGCAGGGCTGACTTCAACCTGGGGACCACCTCATGTGCACCTGGCTCAATCCAGGCTCTGTAATTGCATCGCATGGCCTGTGAAGTGGGAAAAGGTCTCCATAGGGAGGCACCAGAAGGGGCAAAGCCTAGAGCAGCCACTCACTTAATCCCCACCTGGTGGACATATCAATATAACCTGCTACTTGGAGGGAAACTGGAGGATGGTGAAGAGCTCATCTCACTCTTTCAGAAAGAAAAGAATGACTGTAGGACTCTGGCTGTAATTGTCATGTTAAAATACCAGTTTATTGTTTTCCTCCCAGGGAAGTATCTTTGGCTTCCAGGTGGCAACTGATTATAGCTCTTCTAAATCTGAGAGATGGAAGGGTTGGCAGTATGGTGGTGGGAAGGCTTTTGACATTGACTTTTAAAGTCATTTTAAGGATTGTGTGCTGATTGAATCAGTGGGTCAGCTCATTTTGTCTGCAAAGAGCCAGGTAGAAAATATTTTAAGCTTTGCAAGTAGACGGTCTCTGTTGCAATGACCCAGCTCTTCCTGGTAGCATGGGAGCGGCCACAGACGGTAATGATGGGCTTGCCTGTGGGTCAGGAATGCTGATGGATTCATCTGCTAAAGATATGAAGACTGTCTATCAGTTTCAGAAAGTTTATTATTTAGACAGTGAAAGTAAGAGTAGATAAGGTGTCAGCTCCCCACATCCTCTGTCCCATAAGATGACGCTAAAACAAAAAGGGCCAGATGGCAAAGCATCAGGAGGACAGGAAGATGAGGGTGCTGTGCTGCTGGGAGCGGACTTGGCCGTGCAGCCCAGCAGTTTGGAGCTCCAGCTATACCTGAGTGGGGTGAAGGTGGGGCAGAGCCTCAAACTCCATGAGAACCTGGGGAGCAATGGGCAGCTCTTTCAGGACAGCCTCCCTGGGACATAAGGAGGCAGGAGATATGGCCTGCAGTGCCTCTTGAAATCCTCCCATGTTCCAAGATGGGGAGAGCCATGGTTGTTCTGCTAAAGCTTAGGTCAGCAGTAGCAAAGCCGAAGCCTGCCCTGTGGCCTCTGTGGAATCATGCGCAGTCTCCAGGGGGAACACCGCCCAGCTCTGCATTTCAGTGGCCTTTCAGGTGGCAGCCTGGATTTAGCCAGTTGGCAGGAGTTTGCTGACTCTCATACCTTTTGAATGAATGAATGTCCTTTAAATATACACTAATTTATAAAATAGCTATTAAATTTATTATTATTAGTTTACATCAATTAACTCTAGACCCTAATGTTTTCTGAATATCATACAGTGTTCTATTCTTTGGATATTTATTCAGGTAGTCTTCATTTTTTTTCTTTGACATTTATCATAATTTATTAGATAAGATAAACCTGTCAGATTATAGAGTCAACACTTATATATGAGGGATTGATGTGAATTGGAGAGAGAATGGGCAAACAATCTTCAGTCCCAGAACAGAAACTCGAATTCCGAGTGTCACCTCCTAGCCCCAGCTTCTTTCAGGCTATGGGAAGATGAGCTCCCACGGTGGGGCAGCTGTGTCTGCTTACTGGTTCTCCGCCACCCCAGTGTGGTGCCCGGTGCAGGACAGGCTCAGGAAATGCCTGCTGAATCAACAAATGGACCCTCCCCTTTCTCTGCTTTTTTACTTCAAACCTGAAAAGGAAATGATAATTCTTATTAAAAATTAATACGCCCCTTGCAGAAAAGCATAGTGATGTAAAACAGTAGCAAAAAAAAAAAGGAAATTCTTGGATCTTGAGTGTTTGTTTTGTTTTAGTTTTGCTTCATGAACAAATTGGAGAGAGTAGAAAAGCTAAGAACAGGCAGAATAGTAGCCTAGATATAAAACAAAAGAGCTACACCTTTCAAATTGTGCTTTATAAAACTAGAGAGAAAGATGGGGCCAATAAGAAAAAGATTGGCTCCATTTGAGTGATTTGCTTCTGGCTATTCTTAACTCTGTTAGCCTGTAATAGTGCTATTATTTAAAAACACACAAATCATTAAGAAAAGTAGTACAGAAATTAAATTACTACAGGACATTTATTGTTTTAAAGGGCAAAGTTTTAAAAGGTGGAATTAATAGTTGGCACCACAATTAATTAAATAATCTCCAGAGACAGCATCTGGCCAATGGGAAAGCATATAGTGGGTGGAGAGAAATTGCCTGATGCCCACACAGTCCCCCAGCAAGACAATTTCAGCCATTGTGTTATTAATCATATAAACACTCAGAAGGAAACTTTTATATGTATCCATTTTACAAAGTAAACATTCTCCCCTAAAAATGTATTTAATATTTTCTAAATCTCAATGTCTTGAGTTTTTGTTTGCATTGGTTTTGGTTTAGCCTCTAAAGACTATGAATTTTCCCTCGTTGATCCTTGCATAGTAAATGTACTAAATTTATTGCATGCCAAACACCAAGCCAGGGCCTGAGTGCGGGGTAACAAATGAAGCATCCTCAATCCAAACCTCACGGGGATCAGAGTCTAAGAAGAAATTCTCCCATGAATAAAATCTCCTGAATATTGCAGAATGGAGCCAAAAGGTGTTGGAGTTACCCTAGACTATTCCAAAACCCATGTGACATGAAAGTCTGATCCTGTCACACACTAGGACTCAAGCTTCTCACCTGCTGTGCCCGTTCAGGTGAGCACCTCTGAGGTTGTATCTGAGTCTTACCCAGAATTCTAACTGTCCATTTCCTAGCAAAGGAACTACCAGTTATGATACATCCATGCATGGACCATTGTCTCCGTGGGTTATTCTGAAGCCCCTGTATGATGACTGTGAGGACATCTGTGCTCAAGACAGCGTGGCAAGCATTATGTCGCCATTATCAACAACATGTAAATACCAAAAAGAGGAACCGGGGAAAATATATGCACTAAGATGCTGGTTAGGACTGGGACGAGCACACAGAGGGAGGGCTCTCCAGGGGGGCTCGGACGAGATGGTGCTGTCTCCTCGTGCTGTTATAAGGTGACAACCTAGACGGGGGGTTCGGGCAAGATGGTGCTATCTCCTGGTGCTGTTATAAGGTGACAGCCTAGACGGGGGGCTTGGGCGAGATGGTACTGTCTCCCAGTGCTGTTATAAGGTGACAACGCCAACCCCAGGCAGGGTGGGAAATGTCCACACAGGAAACCATTTGGTTTCCTCAGCAAATATATTCTCAAACTCTGAGTGGAAATCTGTCTTTTAACCAGTTACCAGCCTTTTGTACTTCAGTTGAGAATCACAGCTAAACAGCTCATATGGAAACATTTCATTATTAAGAGCTGCTCACAGGCCTCCCGTGTTTGAGCTCCCAGATTTCAAGCTCCGTGAAGAACTCTGTGGGAGAGCATGGGCCGAGGTGGTTCTCCTGCACCAGGACCAGGCACCCAGAGTTACCCCAAGCAGAGGTGCCTATGCAAACCCTGAGATGTTTTTAACCACTGCGTAGTCCAGTGAATTCCCATTTGTCCGCCAGACAGCTCCCATATGAGAAGAGCCTGGGCTTGGGATCAGCCTTTTTTTTTTTTTTTAAATTAAATTATAGCTGTGTACATTAAGGCAAGAATGGGGTACAACGTGCTGGTTTTATATACAATTTGACAGCCTTTCACTTGGAGCGTGCAGTGTGAGCGAGTCAGTCCCTTACCTTCTCTGCATCTCTTTCCGTGGCTGTGTGGTCCATACTAGTGGGCAATCAGACACCAAGAGAGCGTATGCAGTGGGTCTGCAGGAACTGAATCTAAGACGGTCTTGAGAATTATAGTCAGGCCTGCAGGTCCTTCTGAGCGGCCTTGCCTGAGAACAGTCTTTTTGACTCACTGCACACTGTGTTGAATGCTGAGCTTCAAAATCTTCTATCCTAGATATAAGTCAAAATCAAAAATGCATAAACTAACAACAACAGAAAAAAGATAAAAAGCAAACTGCTCCTCCTCGTGTGGCTTGCCCTCTGCCCAGCTGTGCCTCCCTTGTCTCTGGTCAAAATGAAGCAAACTGACCTGCCCAGAATTTGCTGCTCTGCCCTTTGGCAGCCTCACGGCCTCCCACATGTACTGGGCCCATAGGGCTGGATCCTGCTCTTTGCTTTACGTCATTCACCTGACTCTTGTCTGTCTGGGCAAATGAGTTACAGGTGATTGTTGAGCCTCTGCCTTGAGCATATTGTATGCCTGTGTGAGTGATGTCAGCATGACCCCAGCAGTCAGTGGAGCCTCTGGGGGTGGACACTCGGTAATTCCCTTTCTCACATGTACACACTCAGTGATTCCCTCTCTCACGTGTACACACTTGGTAATTCTCTTTCTCACGTGTACACACTCGGTAATTTACTTTTTCATGTGAACGTCTATCTATCCAGATAAGTGGGACCGATACCCAGGCTCTGGAGAAGGCCACACATGCTCTGTCTCAAAAAGAAATATTCAAAGTGGGATTAAAAAAAGCCACTTTTCATAACTGCTTAATTAGAAACCCAGTGTCTTTAGGAGAGGCAACATCCACAAATAAGAGCATGCGATAATCATATGTTTCTTAAAATATAATATAAAATAAAGGTGGAGTTTCCATAATTTTGCCCGTGGTGTGAAGCATTTTCAAAGAGAAAACTGTACCTGTATACACTGGTATCTTTATTGAATGGGCATGTGTCTTTGTGTAGAAGTTTTAATATTTTATGGGATAAGTGGAATGTTAAGAACATTCAGAACCCATTGGCATGATGGGAAAGAAGCGATGTTATTACAGGCAGCTTTTCATTTAAAACAGCTTAAAATACTTCCATCTAACACTGTGGCATTGTTTTAGGTCTCCCGGTAGCTTTGCAGGGGAAGCCTAGAGTAAAGTAAAGGAGTTTGTGGAATTTTTCCTTATTTGGAAATTTAATTTTGCCTAATGACCAGGTTGCTTTAAAAAGAAACATGAAAAGGAAGTCAGGCCTTTGGAATGATTCTCCCACGTGGAGCTTTGACCCACCAATGTGAAAATGGGTCATATATAGAGAATTCAGACATAAGGTGTTCTCCGTGTCATTTCATCAGTAAGAAATTACTCTCTGGTTTCACCATAGGTGCCAAAAACATGAGTGTGTGCCTTTGGCTAGCTCAGTAAGACAGGGGCACTCTGGGGGCCCGTCTCACCGGTGTGGCCAGGAGGGTTTGCAGCAGAAAACTGAAGGGCCCTGAGTGCTCACCTCATCCAGGTCTGTCTCATCATCCATTTGAAGTGTCGCCAGGTTGTCGGAAACGCCTCCATATTATTCTACAGAGCAATGCTGAATGTGCAAAGTCACTCAGAAAGAACTGGCCAACCTCTGACCTTACTTAGTAGATGCAGAAATGTGCACCTTTTATTGGCTTACTCGGTCCTGGGCTGTGATAGTTTATTTTCATCTTCCCTATTCCCTGCCAAAAAGAAAATCAAATGTATGTCTGAAAATTGAGAAATGTGGTATGTGTTTTATGTAATAGAAATACAGGTCAAATTCCATTCAATGAAATGGATGATTGAAAGGGATTTCTATTTAAAATAGTAAATTATTGGAAATTGTATTTCCCAAACTAGAGATTTTAAAAAGCTGATGCTCACTCTCTTGTAAACTTGCATGTGTGAAAGGTGTCTTCTGAATTTAATAGGAAAAGGAAAGAGAAAGCATACTCACTTCCCTCATTCTTACCCCTGACACTTGGGTCTGTGTTAGTGTGAAGTCTGAGAAGTTTAGATTTTAACATACGTATGTACAAAGGACTTTCAAAATTTTTTTGAAAAAGGGAAGAAAGGAGAGTTATGAAAATGCATTTCAAATAGATCCACGATAGGGAGACCAATGAAAAAATGTGATAAGAGGATTAGTAAAAATCAGGGTAAATGCTTCTACCATCTTTAAGTAGGAAAGATCTTTCTTAACATGGCATAAAACCTAGAGGCAAATATTTATAAATTTTGCTGCATAAAATTTTATAACACAATTGTGTTTCAAAAAAGGATTTAATATCAAACAAGAAAAATGTTACTCATAATGGGCTATTTTTAATTTCAAATTAATATGATAGTACAAATTTTCGGGTTACATTGTTTTCAATTATAACGTAAGGTTCAAGTTGTAGTTGAGCCCTTCACCCAAGGAGCATGCAGAACCCCTTCACATTGTGCACAGTAGGTGAGATCCCACCAAACTTTTAACTCATCATTCCACTTACGTTTTACCATGTAGAAAATCTGTGCAAAAATGACCATTGCACCTTGCTTTTAAAGAATAAATTTAAATAAATGTTGGTGCATCAAGAAAATGGAGCATTATATGGCTAAAGAATAAGATACTTTACCTAACAAATGCAATCAGTGTAACCTGGTTCTTTGTACCCTCAATGAATTCCCAACAATAAGAAAAAAGGAAAGAAATAAGGCCAGGGGCATTAGCCTACCAGACTTTAGACTGTACTAACCTTAGGAGTTTTAAATTTAAACATAATTGATGCTTTATATCCAAGAGTGAATTGATGTCATTCTACTCTATAAGGTAAATGTTCATCTTATATCCGTTGAAGTGTTAAATGATGATTCGTTTGTTAATAATAAATTAGGGTACTGGTGAAACTTATTAAATGTAGAGTATCAATGTCTTTATATAGTGATTAAGAAAATGCTATGAAGGCTATCTCTCACAGTACGATCAAAATTTTTCTGATTGTATATGAAGCACATTCTGCCCTATGATTGCAGCAATGTACACAATTATGATTTAATAAAATTATTAAAAAAAAAAGAACAACAACAAAAAAAGTCAAATAAATGAGAACTTTGCTGTCATGGAATTTATATTCTATTTGGGGTGAGCAATACTTTACAAAGATTAAAGATGTTAATATAAGCCATGATAAAGGAATGAATAAGGATGTTCCCAAAATTCAGCAGAGGATACCCCATTCTCAATAAGATAATAGAAAGATCCAGACCTGCATGTGGAGATAATTTTGAAGAACAGTAGGTGATACATAAGAAAAGAAAAGATGTATTCCAAGTAAAGGGAAGCGCATTATAAAAATTGTAAATGGGGTAGTGTTATTATGCTTTTGGAAAAATTTAAAACCCATTATATTCTGAAATAGAGTTTGTAAGGTAAGCTTGAGTGGTGCGCTGGAGAAGCAGGGCAGAAATGAGGTCAGAGAATGCCTGTGGGCTAAACCAATGCACATGTATTTGCACCTAATGTTGTAAAATTTACAATAGCATATATTAGTCAAAAATTGAGTGTTTTTTCTTTTAGAAATATATGTCTGACAACACTAGAAAAGAATGAGAAGAAAAGAATCATGATAGAGTGGCGTAACACAATGAGAGGTTGTCATCAGGTGAGAAGAACAATGACCTTGAACTGAGGCATGAGGGGAAAGAAACAATGATTTCAGCAAAGGTGATCTCAGACTGTTTTATAAATTTCTCAAACAGCCATAATAAGAATTAGTCATTATAATGGGAACACAGGCAACAGTTACGTGTGATGGATGATGGGAATAATGAGAACTTCACTTTTGGCACATAAAATTCGACTGGGCTTTTAGAAAATCTTCAAATGGTGATGTCCAGTAAATTATTAGATCTTTAATTCTTTTTCGATCATCTTCACATATACAAGCACACACATGCACACGTGCATACATGTGTTCATTCAAAGTTAGCTACATCTGTAACATTTTTAAAACTTCATTTCTCAGGCAATGTTCTCAGCAGGTGATAGCTTAAGTAGAAAAAGTCAGAACAAAACAGACCATCTACTACAGTACTAACTTTTACATGGAAAGTATCTGTATAATGGTGTAATGTGAAAGTTCATGGGATCAGTCTTAACGCAACTGCTACAAAAGACATATAAATCAATTATAAAACTTCATATTTTAAAATATTGAAGGACTGTGAAATTATGAGAACCAGATGAGTTTAAAATCTAGGGATATTTGCCATTTCTATATAGCAGATAAAGGCCTGTTTTTTCCCCAGATAAATAAACTTTATTAGTGGAGCAGGGAAAAAAAAAACAGTAATAATTTGATAGTTGAGCAAAGTTGGTAAAAAGATTGGAACTGTGCAGAACCCCATGCTCATGGGGGGACCTCACCATGATTAACTTGATGATTTCTGAGGCAGATGGAAAGTCTAATGGGCTGAACATTTATGATTTAATAAAAAAAATTTAAAAAGAAATAAAAAGTGTGCTCTTAATAGAATAGTAGTAGAAGGGAATTACTTCAATATGATAGCATCAACATATACAGAGCCCGCAGCTAAAATCCTATACAACAGCAGAAACATGAAGGCTTCCCCTAACGTTAGGGACAGGCAAAAATGCTCACTCTCTCCACTTCTAGTCAGTATAGGACTGAAAGTCCTAATCAGAGCAATTGGAAAGGAAAAGGGAAATAACATGCATTTAATTAATTTATTTATTTACTTATTTTTTCATGTCAGTGTGAGGGTACAAACAATCAGGTCACAATATTGGAATCTGTTAGGTAGAGTCTGCCTTGTACTTGTGTCTATACCCTAAAGTGTGCCATACGCCTCCACTTCATGCCCATTACATGGAAACACACCAATTTCCCCTCCTTCTGTCCCTCATTCCCTTTTCCCTAACTTGAACTGAATTGAGTTTTTCTCCTATGTGGGTGTGGTTTAGGATATCTACTGGTTTCATATTAGTATTGAGTACATTGGATATTTTCTTTTCCATTCTTGAGATACCTCACCAAGAAGAATGTGTTTCAACTCCATTAAGGTTAATAGAAAAGATGTAAAGTCTCTATCTTTTTATGACTGCATAATATTCCACAATATACATATACCACAAGTTGTTAATCTATTGCTATGTTGGTGGGCCTTTAGGTTATTTCCATATCTTGGTGATTGTAAATTGCACTGTGATAAACAGTCTAGAGCAAATGTCTTTATGATAAGATGATTTATTTTATTCTGGATAGATGCCTAGCAGTGGAATTGCAGGGTCAAATGGGGGGTCTAATTTGAGTTCTACATACTTCCTTCCAAAGTGGCTGTATTAGTTTACAGTCCCACTAAGAATGTAAAAATGTTCCCCTCTTTCCACATCCATACCAGCATCTGTAGCTTTGGGACTTTGTGATGTGAGCTATTCTTATTGAGGTTAGGTGGTATCTTAGGGTGGTTTTGATTTGCATTTCTCTGATGATTAGGGACGATGAGTTTTTTTTCATATGTTTGTTAGCCATTCGTCTGTCTTCGTCAGAGAAGGTTATATTCATGTCTCTTGCCCAGTGATAGATGGAATTGTTTACTCTTTTTTGTTGATTAATATGAGTTCTCTCTAGATCCTAGTTATCAAGCCTTTGTCAGATTTGTAACATGCAAATAACTTTTCCCACTCTGAAGGTTGTCTATTTCCTTTCATTGTTGTGTCCTTAGCTGCTCAAGATGAATTTAAATGAGGAAAGAAGAAGTAAAATTTTCTCTGTTTACAGATGGCATGATATTATATATAGAAACCCCTAAAGGTATCATAAAAAGAACAACAGTAAAAATTAATAAACAAGTTTAACAAAGTTCCAAATACAAAATCAACATACAAAATCATAGCATTTCTGTACGATAACAACAAACTATCCAAAAAGAGAATATTCCTTCAAAATCTCATTTATAATGGTTAAAAAGTTCCATTAGAACATTAGAATAAATGAAATATTGAAAAAAATCTATTTTATCAATTGAGTGAAAAACTTTTTTCTTTTTAATGTAGAATGATTCACGAATTTGCGTGTCATCCTTGCACAGGGGCCGTGCTAATCTTCTCTGTATCGTTCCAATTTTAGTATATGTGCGGCCGGAGCAAGTACTTGAGTGAAACACTTAAACCGTGAAAACTATAATAAATTGTTGAAAAATTACTAAAGATAAATAAATGGAAAGACATTTTAAAATTTAATATTGTAAAATATCATCATACTACCCAAATATATCTATATATTCAGTGCAAAGATAGTGGGCAACCTTGTCTGGTTCCAATTCTAAGTGGAGCTTTGAATTTTTCCCATCCCACATGATGTTTGCTGTGGGTTTGTAAAGTCTGACAATTAAGTTCACAAACCTCCAGTTGTGCTCTAATGTTGGCAGCATTGTAAAAACAACTCAGTAAGGTTTATAACTCAGTAAGGTGTATCAGTGTTTCACAGTTGTGTTCATATTGACATGTGGAGGCATCTTGCTGAGTAGCATTCATCATTGTTGTTGTGTGTTTTGTGTGTCATCCCAAGAATGACAGAGCTTGAATTAGAGCAATGAAGAAACATTAAATTTCTTGTTAAACTTGGCAAGTGTGGAAGTGAAATCAGGGACATTACGTGGAATGGGACATTACATGGAATTAGTCCATGTTTATGTGGACAGTGCCATGAAGAAAATGTCAGCGTACAAATGGATGAAACATTTTCTAATAAGAGGGAAAGCATCATTAATGAAGACAGGTCAGGGTGGCTGAACTGATGAAAATATTGCAAAAACTTGTTAAATTGTATATTGAATTCATTGGCTGACTGTGAGAAGCATAGCAGACCAAGTAAACCTCAATAGAGAAACAGGAAAACCTTAATTGAAAATTCTGGCATGAGAAATGTGTGTGTAAATTGGACCCAAAGGTGGACGGCGCCTGTGGCTCAAAGGAGTAGGGTGCTGGCCCCATATACTGGACGTGGCAGGTTCAAACCCGACCCTGGCCAAAAAGAAAGCTTCAAAAAAAAAAAAAAAAGTCCCAAAGGAGCTCACTGATGAACAAAAGCAAAGGACAGTCAAATTTGCCAAGAACTTGAGGGGAGGTAAGATGATGTTTTGGGTCATGTCATTGTAGTAATCAAACATGGGTATACCAATATGGCCCTAAAACGAAGGATGAAAGTGCACAATGGAAGTGAACCAATTTTCAATGACCAAAAAATTTCAATCAATCCAAATCAAGAGTCAAAATGATATTGCTAAAGTTTTTTAATATCAGAGGGGTATTCATTATGAATTTTTGCCAACTGGACAAACAAATAATCAAGTTTGCTATTTAGAAGTGTTTAAAAGGCTGTGTGAAAAGAGAAAGATCAAAATGACTTGAACATTTCACCAACATCTCATGGTTCTTGCATCATCACAACAGTGTACCAGCTCACATGACATGGTCTGTGAGGGAGGTTTTAGGTAATAAACAAATAACTGTATTAGAACATCTTCCCTACTCACCTGATCTGGTACCCGGTGACATTTCATTTACCCAAACATAAAAGAAATATTGAAAGGAAGGCATTTTGATGACATTCAGGACATCAGAGGTACTATGATGACAGTTTTGACGGCCATTCCAGAAAAAGAGTTCCAAAAGTGCTTTCAAGGGTGGACTAGATGCTGGCATTGGTGCATAGCTTCCCGAGGGGAGTATTACTGATTGAAGTAAAATTTTGGTGAGAGCTTTGTGTCCTGCTGACAGCCGAAGGCTCCTGACGTGTCAAAGGGAGCCCCTCTTACCCTTTCACTGGGCTCTGGGCCTCCCTGGATATGTTCCACTCTACCACTAATCTCTCTTCTCTAGCCTCCTCTTTCTGAGTTCCTCAGCACCTCTTGATGGGGTCCATGGACCTCTCTGCTGTTGCTCTTCGTGTTTCATCTTGAGTCCATAATTGTTCTCTGCTCTCCTTTGTCCAATCCTCCACCCTTTGGCTGGACCATTGACAAGCTGTGTCTCTATTTGGGCATCTTAAAAACATTCCTCAGTTACATCTATTATGGAAATAGAAAAAAATTCTTATAAAAACCAAAGAACCCTAAATAGATAAAATAATCTTTAAAAAGCATAACACTCAGCCATTTAAAAAATAATAAAGTGTTCCCTTTTGCATTCCCCACCAGCAATGTAGTAGTGAGAAAAGGGAACGCTACTACATTGCTGGTGGGAATGCAAACTAATACGGTCCTTTTGGAAAGATATCTGGAGACTACTTAGAAACCTAAGAATAGATCTGCCATTCAATCCTATAATTCCTCTACTAGGTATATGTCCAGAAGACCAAAAAATCACATTATAACAAAGATATCTGTATCAGAATGTTTATTGCAGCCCAATTCATAATTGCTAAGTCATGGAGAAAGCCCAAGTGCCCATCGACCCATGAATGGATTAATAAATTGTGGTATATTTACACCATGGAATATTATGCAGCCTTAAAGAAAGACCGTATTAGTTTGCATTCCCACCAGCAATGTAGAAATGGAGACTTTACCTGTTTCACGTTTACATGGATGGAGTTGGAAAATATTCTTCTTAGCAAAGTATCCCAAGAATGGAAGAAAAAGTGTCCAATGTATTCAGCCCTACTATGAAACTAATTTATAACTCTCATGTGAAAGCTATATAAAGAGGCAAGGGAGGGGAGTGGAGAGGGGAGGATGTGTGGAGGTAATGAGTAATTGATGGGTCCACATTTACGGTACATCTTAGAAGGGTACAGGTGAAACCTACTAAATGTAGAATATAAATGTCTGTACACAATAACTAAGAAAATGCCATGAATGCTATGTCAACAAGTTCTATGAAAATATTTCGAATTGTATATAAAACGAACACATTTTACCCCATGATTGCATTTATGTACACAATCATGATTTAATAAAAATATAAAGATAAAATAAAAAATAATAAAAAATAATAAAGTAATATATCTTGTATCAACCTGTATGGAACTGGAGGACATTCTTCTAGCTGAAGAGGTGCTTGTGGTCAAGTATGGAAAACAAACACCACATATCCTCACTGTTAAATTAGAACTAATCAATCAACATTTATGTACTCACGTGCAAAGAACACTGATTGGAAATAAAGTAAGCGGGATGGAGGAGAAGATGATGAATGTATCTGGGTAATGTGCACACATCTTTCACTCAAACTGTAAGCAAACAATTTATGTATAGTCTGTACTCTTATAATATTCTGAAATAAAAAATATAAAAAAAAAACAAAAATAGATGAGTCAGAGTTTATGATCAAAAAACATATTATAAAGCTACATTAATAGATTTGTATGCTACTGGCATAGAAAAGACAATGGAACACTTTAGAGAAACTAGAAATAAACCCATATGTCTATAAGACCAACCAACTGATCTTCTACAGATGTGTCAAGAATACACCAGTGGTAAAGGATAATGTTTTTAATAAATGGTCCTGGAAAACTGGGTATCCATAATTAAGAAAAAAAATTGGATCCTTATCTCTCACTGTACACACAAAAAATCAATGCAAAATTGATTCATTCATCTACGTTTTAGATGTAAACATAACTGCTAAAACCACAAAACTCCTAGATAAAAACATAGAGGAAAACTACATGACAGGGATATTGGCAATGATCACATAGCTATGACACCAAAAACACACACAGCCAAAGCAAAAATATACAACTGAGACTATTTCACACTAAAAAACTTCTGGATGGCAAAATAAACAATAAACAAAATTAAAAAGCAACTTATGAAATGAGATAAAATATTTGCAAGCCATATATTTCATAAAGGCCCAACATCCAAAATATGTAAGGAATTTTAAAAACCCAGTAGCAAACACACACAAAACCTCAGTGAAAAATAGACAAAAGCTATCTTTTCAAACAAAAAAAAATCAAATGGCTAATAAGTATAATAAAAGATATTCAATGTCTTTAACTGTCAGAGAAATATAAATCGAAACTACAGTAAGATAATATCATAAATATGTTAGGATGGGTTTAGCAAAAAGAAAAAATGGTAACTAGCATGAATGAGGATGTGGAGAAACTAGAACCCTTGTACACTGTTGCCAGGAATGTAAAATTGTGCAACTTCTATGGAAAACGGTACAGAGTTTCAACAAAAAAATTAAAATAGAATTGTCATAAGACCCACCAATTCCACTTCTACGTGTTTCTCCAATAGAACTGAAATCAGGATCTTGAAGAGATGATACACTCCCGTGTTGATTACAATATTATTTGTTGTAGCCAAATTATAAAAATTACCTAAATTCCTGAGATGGATGAATGGACAAAGAAAATATTATGGATGCATACAATGGAATCTTACTCATTCTTGAGAAAAAAAGGAAATCCTACCAGATGCTATAAGGACAGAACCCCTGCACTCTCTTAGTCCTGGAGTATTTGAGATCTACTGAGGTTTTAACCAAAAATAGCCGAAAGTCACTCTGGGAACACAGTGAACTGTTTTTTCCTCTGATTTTACTAAAGGGAGCAGATCCTTGGCCTATTTGCCTAACAGCTCAAAGGAGAACCCTCTCTGGCAGAAAGTATCTTTTGCAGCTTTTATAGTTCTTTTTCTAATCACAGAATTAAAAATGATGATGATATACACAACAAGTTAAAAAAAATATGACCCAAAATATGAAAGGAAAGGTGAGAAGAAAAGTATATTTATTCAAAATATAAAACTAGAAATTAGCAGAAAGGGATTTTCAAAATATCTATGATTGATGGGTCAAATAAATAGAGATAAAAACAAGAGAAAAATCATAAACATAGAGAAATCCAAGAGAGAATTGAAACAGACCAATGAACCAAATGGGCATTTTGGAATTGCAGAATACAATTAAGTACTTACTTTCTGAATTTAAGAGCAAGATTTGTAAATAGAAAGATAATTCAAAGCAAAAATACATAAACAGAAGGACTGTGAGGAAAGAAATAGGAGCAAAAAGAACAATAAAAAGTCTAATCAATGAAGATAGGAGGCAGAATTTTGATTAGCTCTGAAGGAATAGTGACTGGGAATTGACGGGAAGGGCTTTGTGTTGTATTGCAAATGTTTTATATTTCAATCTTGGTGGGTATTCCATGGGTGCAAGCATATGTAAAATTAATGAGTCATACCATTTAATGTTTTGTACTCTGTGGACATTAAAGTTATTAGTTTGCAAGATTGTAAAGTTTTCTGCTTCTATGTTAACTTTTCATTATATGTATTATAATTTTATAAAGTGCTCAAACATATTTTTAAAAGTGTTTATTTGTAATACTTGTATTTGTAGGCAAGACTAACTCAATCGACAAACGTTTTAAGTATCTCTCTTATCGTAATTGGATGGAGAAAATCCATTAATAGATTTAAGATCTAATGGGGAGGAAGACGTGATAGAATCAAATACAATAATACAACAGTACATCAAACTATTACATATGCAGTGATGTGGAGGCAAAATAACAGATTATTGAATAAGGAAAGATCAATTTAGTTTGCCTGCACGAATATGAAAATTATTCTTATTCAGAAATGACTCTGATACAGCCATTTTTCTAAAACATTGCATTTATATGGCAATAAATTTATAATATGTAGTATATATCTGTATGAACTTTCCTTCCCAGTATGTAACTGCTGCCTTGGAATACACCACTTTGAGTCATTCATTTAAAATATACAGAAAAATGCAGGCTCATAAAATCTTTCACTGTCACTTTGTATCTTTCAGCAAACCCTCTCAGCCTGCAGCACTACAGGGAATGAGGTGACAGGTTCAGTCTGTCAACACTATCTGATATTCAGAGAGGAGACAACTTCTGAGAATGACAAAATGAAGGGTTTGAAATGTGATAGACCACTTTATAATGTGGCTTCATGAGTGACGGTGACTACTACTTTTATGTCACTTTCTGACATACTTTAAAAGTACAGTTGCTGGGAATGCTAATAATTCAGTTCAGTTGAGTCTTCCTTTCTTTTCAAGGAAGTAGTACAAACACTTGATTCAAACACAGAAGAGCACGTTATCAAGGGCGTAGCTGGTAGGAAAATCAAATTTGCTTTAATTGACCGTTTTGTATATTGCTTATGAAGAAGAAAGGTAAAATATTTAATTAACTCTGAGTACATAAGAAAACACAAAAAGCTAAAAATATTCAAGGGCAGATTAGACATGTTGGTCTTTCTTTTTCATGTTATTTATTCTGTGATTCCTTCAATAAACACCTTATGTATTTAGATAGAAGATAGATTACTGGCCATGTATGGATGATCTAGATTTGAAAAAAATGTTCATTGATAAATGTATATACACATTGTCAATTAATCACTCTGTGCTAAATTCTAATGTTTGCTTTCCAGTCTTTGAGGTGAAATCACAGTTTTATTTTGTCTCTAATAATCTGAATCTACTTAATTCCTGCCTTTTAAACATTCTACCTTTTAATCTACGAGATGAAAGTTAAAATTTCTGAGACACTTTCTCACACTGGAGGCTTACGTGAAAAGGGAATAACAGAGCATGAGGTCAGAACACAAAGACTTAGAGATAGCTCAGACATTTGTGCTTCTTTTGTGATCAGTTTGGGGTCTTATGTACAAACTGGTCTTCACAATTTAAATAGGATGTGTCATAATATCATTCAAACAAATTGGAGTATCTCTAAGTTCCTTTTCTTCCCCTAGCTGCCTTCTGAGAACAGAGGCTATAAGCAATCTGTTATACATTATTGCCCATGTTTCGAATTTGTGCCTGCTGCATGGTCACAACATGCTGGTTCAAACATTTCCCCCAGAAACTAAAGGCATTTGCTGATTTCTTTGGGGTCCTGAATAGAGGAAAGCAGTTCTTTACAGTTACTATTTGTTGGGTGATATGTCTGTTAAAATTTGCTCAAGTGGAAATAACAGAAACTTGGCTAAAAGGACTTGAACATCAAAACACTTATTGTTTACTTAATAGATGTCTGGATATGGGTTATTCAACTCAAGAACGGCACTGAGAATCCATCTATATCTCTCAACACACAACGCCCACCTCAGCATGCTGGCTTTAGATCCCAGGCTGGAAATTCAGTTCCAAGATGACTATCAGTTTTGGCATGATGTGTCCCCAAGAAAGATAGGATGCAGTGCAAAATAAAAGGGAATAGGACCAAAGGTGTTTTTTTCCTCCCGGCGTTGTCACTTTTTATTAGGAAGCTCTCTTATGGACAACTCTTAATTTCTCACAGCCAGTCAGTTTCAAAAAGGATTATAAATGTATGATTGATCTAAAACAATGGTGAGTAAGCACTAGGGCTGATCACCATTTTTGCTCAAAAAAATAAATATAAAGCTTATGTCAGCAAGAAATACGGGTGATGGCTAACATATAGATAACCAAATATGTCTTATCTTTTATAGATTGTTATGTAATCAAATCAATCTGTTATTTTGGGAGAATTTAGGTATGTATAAATAATACAATGGGTGTAGTAGTTAGGATAGTGCTAGAAATAGGGAGGAGAGAGTCACAATGTTGGGTTACTAGGTTAAAAAACAATACTTATCTGATTTAAAGGCAACAGCAAAGTTGCCATCTTACCCCATCTACTGTCTGGGTCATTAGACTTGCATATGGGTCACTGGAGATACTTTTATGTTCTAAATGCGACAAATGATTTCGCAGTATTCTCTGATATCTTGCCCTTTTGATGGAGTGTTAATTTTTTCCCCCTGATTTTTCTGTTTGACATGAGAATACCCATGCCTGAGTAACATGAGAATACCCACGCCTCTGGAAAACTAAAAGCAAAAATACAGAGACACCATATGACTTAAGATTACATACCTTACACAAATCATTCTTTCAGTAAATATTTACTGAGTGATCACTACATGCCTCATACTATGCTTGGCTTCAGTGACAAAAGGATAAACAAGACAAAGTCATTGCATTCATAGGAGTTTATTCAGTTGCAGAAGAATAACATTCAAGTATCCACATAAAGAAGTAAAATACTCTCCTGGGAGGTGTGCTATTGATGCTAACAATGATTGTGACCCTTATTATGTATGAAGAAAGGTAGTAAGTATTTTCTTCGATTTTCATTACATTGAATGATCAAATTATGGTAGGCACCCTATGTTACATTTTACAAATGAGAAAATTAGGAACTGGTGAAATATTTAAAAAAAGGAGGGTAAGCGAACTTTGAGTGAATGCTGGAATAACCATCAATGCATAATTGTGTGACAAGAAGACAAAGCTCCATACAAAAGGATAGATGAACTGGAAACAAAGATGTGTCAGGCAGAAAGAATGGCAAGACTAAAGGCTTTGTGTGTGCAAGGAGTTTGGCATTGCAAAGAGAAAAAACTGGGTAAAGTCCAGTGAGGAAAAGAAGAGTGTGGTGAGAGTAGGTGCCACAGTCATTTAGTGATATATTCTGCAAAACTTTTTAGGCCATGATAAGAGATTTAATTTTCTACAGAGATCGGTGGAAAGTCATAAATTGGTTTAAAATAGGGATCATGTGATTAAACTTTAGAAAAGATTATTCTGAATACTTTGTAGAAAAGAGTCTAAGAATACCAAGAAAACAGATATTATGGTAGTTCTAGTAACAGATGATCATGTAAGGTGGTAACAGAAAAAGTAAATGAAAGTAATCATATTCAGAATTTTTTAAATTATTCTTTTGTAGAGATGGGGAAGGGGGTCTCACTATGTTGTCCAGGATGGTCTTGAACTCTTGGCCACAGCAAATCTTCGAAACCTCAGCCACCCACAGGCATTAGACATCACACTGGGTTCAGTATGTATTTTGAAGACAGTCTCTAAAATATTTGCTGATAGATTAACTATGGAAAAGAAAGGAAGCAAGGATCTGTGTAAAGGAGAGTTATAATACAGAGCTATAATACATTTTTTTTAGTTAAAAATCCTGACAGTGAGTAATAAAGAATATTATCGCTCTCAGGATTAGAGGGAAAAATTGGAATTTTTTTTTTGTTAAAGTTCACCAAAAAGGGTGCAATAATCTTCTCCATCATTGTGCTTCCCATTTTTCATTCAATTAAATTATATCTAAATCAACAAGTATATTATTTGCCCATTCTTTGCCCATTACCAGTCTAAATGTTGGGGATACTTGGGGAGACAATGACTTTTTATATATATACCAGGTCACTGCTTTTCCTCAAACATCCTGTAGATGTCTTTATAAATAAATCTTTATAATATATATATGATTAATTATTTCCCATAATCTAGAATATAATTTCAACTAATAAATTTGTCTATTTATCAGGAGGCTAAGTCAAGAGAATCGCGTAAGCCTGAGAGTTGGAGGTTACTGTGAGCTGTGACCTTACGGCTCTCTACTAAGGGCAACAGAGTGAGACTCTGTCTCTAAAAAAAGTTGTCTATTGATTTATTTAGACAGGATCTTGCTAAATTGCTTGCCGAGAGTGTCCTGACATTACTATAGCACCACGCAACTCAAACCTGGGTTTAAGTCTTGCTCTTGCCACAGCACCTGAGTAGCTGGGGCTACAAGTGTATAGAAACATGTCTGTCTAATTTTTCAATTTTTGTGGCAATAAGGGTCTTGTTATTACCTGGGCTGGGCTCCAACTCCTGGTCTCAAGCAATCTTCCAGCCTCTGCCTTCCAAAGTGCTAGTATTATAGGTGTGAGCCACTACACCTGGCCCAATTTGACTTTTAGTGACAGTTCTAGCCCATATAAGGATGTTTCAATCAATGACAAATGTATATATAACTGTGGGCTCATGAGATTATCACATTGTATTTTTGATGCACCTTTTCTATGGTTAGATACTTTAGATACACAAATGCTTACCATTGTTTTACAATTGCCTAGCCTACTCTGCACAGTAACATACTGTACAGGTTTGTAACGTACCAGCAGTAGGCTATTCCACATAGCTCAGGTAGGTAACAGTCTCTGCCATTTAGGTCTGTATAAACACACTCCATCATGTTCATATAATGATAAGATTGCCTAACAACACATTCGTCAGAAAACATGACTTTAATAAACTCTTATCTTCCTCTAGTCGCTATATATACTTTTGTTCTCTTGATACGATTTTATCCTTTTCTGGGAACAGCATATTTTATTTAAGATTGCTCACTCCCCACCCCGCAATCCATTGTGTTTTGATGGTGAGAGGAATGGTATCAGATGCACCCACAGTTCTGAGCAGACAAGGAACTGAAAGCTGACCCATGTGCATCCTTTTATACAAGAGAAAGCAGTTCAGACATGAACGATTGGAATCAGATTGAAGATTTCCTGCTTCTATAAAGGCCTGGCAATCCTTGGAAAACATCATGCCACCTTTTATCTGCTTCTACTGAATGTAGGCTGAAGCTTCTGAAGGTAAATATACAGTGAAAAGAAAGACCCAGTAGCAGAGGAAGACCACGTGAAGGCATGGGGAGAAGTCAACCTGCCATCTGCACGCCCAGGAGAGGCCTCCGAAGGGACCAACCCCGCTGACACCCTGAGCTCTGACTTCCAGCCTCCAGAATGGTGATAAACTGTAAACGTCTGGGGTTGACTCCCCTCACGCGCATGCTCAGACACGCACACACAGAGACCCAGTAGGAGAATGGAGGACAGAGGAAATCAGCATCACACATAGAATACTATGGTGCGATATTTTCTGACTGACTGAATTTAGCTCCTCATCTGAAACTAATTTTGAGTTTTAGATTTTTCTAAGTGTGTTTGAATAGAGATGCAAATTAAATATTATTTCCCTCTGATCATATAGCATAGGTTTATAAAGACAAAGCATAGAATCAGATGGTTTAAAACCTGACTACTCCTGCTATTAAATAAGTCAAATTGCTTAACCTATGCCAAAGTTCTCTGTCATGTAAAACGGAGAGAATAATAGTATTAACATTCTAAGCTTGGTGTATGACTAAAGTGAATAATATGTCTCTTTATCAATAATTGGTAAAAAAAAAAAAAAAAACAGGGCAAAAAATACAGCAAGATAATTATTATTTCCATTGACATATTTTAATATTGTGCCTAAATGGAACAAAAAAATTCTGGAAATTAATTGGTATATGCTTACCGCTATGCCTTTATTTTGCTTTGGTTAACATTATTATTTCATTTAACAAATATTTAATATGCTCTTAAAGGTTGAGTGCATTCCAAAATACTAAGATCCAAATATATATTCTTGCTCTTGACATGTTCAAACTAAGTTGAAGTAAGCAGGAAATATGCTAGATAATATTTACATCAGTATGTGTATGAACATATAAATGACAAGACAATATAGGAACAAAATGACAGTATATGAAAATAAAACATAGGGAAAAGGAGAACTATGTAACCAAAAAGAGAATTGGATGGATAGTGAAGTTGAGAGGACCAAGTCTGTTTGGGTTTTCCCTGTAAGTAACATATCTTTGGTAAATAATTATGCCATAAACCCTTCCTTAGAAATATATCTCCAACAATTAGGAAGACAAAGTCCTACTTCCATATTACAAAGGATGAGTAGGAGACTGTAAGGAATTTGTGACAATATATAAATCTCCCACTTGGTATTCTATAGAGTTTCCCTAATTCTTGTCACCCCAGGATTGCACATAGAGACTCATAATATAAAATGGCAAATGTCCAACTTTCTTCTCTGCATCTTTGTAATGTAGTAGGTTATTCTATTAGTTAGATTTCTCAAGGCCACAGATGCAATAATTAAAAATTTCTTTCTTTTTTTTAATTTTTATTAAATCATATTGTGTACATTGGTGCAATCATGGGGCACAATGTGCTGACTTCATATACAATCTGAAATATTTTCATTGAACTATTTAACATAGCCTTCATGGCCTTTTAATCACTATATGAAGACATTTGTATTCTACATTTAGTAATTTTCACTT
>CAUYRH010034559.1:0-11368 GCA_963574655.1 Perodicticus potto
CGTTGTGGCAGGCACCTGTGGTCCCAGCTACTTGGGAGGTGAAGGCAAGAGACTCGCTTGAGCCCAGGAATTGGAGGTTGCTGTGAGCTGTGATGCCATGGCACTCTATCCAGGGTGACAGCTTGAGGCTCTGTCTCAAAAGAAAAGAAAAAAAAAGAAAAGACCCAAAAGAGAAGATCCAAGGCAATCTGAGCCCTGGAGCTCCCCTCTCATATAGGTACTTTAGTGCTCTCTTTTCTCCTTAAATCTGTCTCAAAGGGATGGCATTCAGGTTTGTCTTTGGAGCCCCTTCTCTTCTGCATCATTCTCTGTGGTCCAGGGGCTCCATATCTGGAGCATGGACTCCTTGTATGTATTTGCACTTACTACAAATGCATTTGCATATATGATTTACATATATACCTCATTTCATCCTGCCAGGACAGCTGTGTGCCATCTCTCTCCTGTTACCAATGAACCCTACCAGACCCGACTGCTGTCTACTTCCTGCCTTGTCAGGGACAAGTGTGTCTGGTTCATCCCACTTACCCATTGTTCTCTGTACCCCATTCACCTGGGCCGCTCCCACTCATCCTTGGGGGTCTCAGTCTAAATGACACTTTCTCAGGGAGAATTTCTAGTTGCTAAGTTAGGTCCTCCTGCAACCATGACAAGCTCCTTCCTGCTCTTTCTCTCTCCTGCCATCTCCTTCAATCACTCAACTCCATTGTGAGGAACTACTTTGTGCAAATGTCTTATAATGTCCCTTTTCTTATACCACAAAGTCTATACAGGTTAAAGTCCTAGCTCAGCTCCCAGCACATAGTATGAAAGTCAGGTTCTAAGTGAAGACCAGAGTCATATTTGCTAGTGCAGAGGCAGGGCTTCCCAGGTTCCCAGGTTCCCGTCCTGAAGCTACCCTGCCACTATGGAGGACTGCCCAGCACCCATCCCATTCCATGGCCAGTAGAGAGCCTGAAAGCACATCCAAGATATACTCACATCACCGCCCGCTGGGGACAGCTGTTACCAGTATATGCATAGTTTTGCACCCAGATCCAGGGAAGCATTTTGTGGCTATATTGGAAACAGCAGAATTTGGACACATTGCTGCCACCTAAAAAACAAAGAGAGGCAGGACCTTGGAGTCATCCCTTTCCATTCACTCCCAGTCAGCCCAGGGAAGGGAATGGGTGGCTCTGTACGTGTGGCAGCTCCCAGGTGGATGCTCAGCATGAAGGCCAGGAGAACAGGAGGGGCCACGGAGAAGTTCATGGTGCAGCAAACCAGGCTCTTCATGGACTTCTGTCAAATTCCACTGGTCTGGCCCCCTTTTATGAGGCTTAGAAGTCCTTGAAGACAATTCCAAAGAATTTTGCGGTTGAGAACAAAATACGCTCTTTTGACCCAACAGTGGAAGAGCAAACGGACACCCACGGGGAAATTAGACAGGAAGGGGAGAGGCCTGAGAAAGAGTACCCCAGGAGCCTCTGGCCCAGCTCTCTTGGCTGAGTTAAAACTTCCTTGTTTGAAAAACAAAAACAGAGGAAATGAAGTAATATTCCAGGGAACTGAATTGCATTGCTTTGTAACACGGTTGGTTGACCCTGGTTCTTGCTTACTTATTGGTGAGGTCTGAACAGAGCCAGAATGTGTCCATAAAGCAGCCTACCCATGACAACAGACCGTGTCCCAGGCATGTGCCATTCCTGTCTTCCTGGGGCTGTGTGTTGCCTGGACCCACAGTGCCAGAGGTGGCTGGGGGCACTTGACATATCTCATCTGGTTTAGAGCATCCCAAACCTGATAGATCATCCCCTGGAGCTTTAAACTCTGTGTGTATACACTCCTCGGCTTGCCCTAGACTTCCTGGGCCAGGCTTTTTTATGAGGGTCACCTGAAATTCTCTCTTTTAGCCATATTTAGCTCAAGTGAAGAAAGGGAATTCTAGAGGGCCAGTGTGTCTGCCCTTCAGAGGAGGAGACTCTTAGGAAGGGGCAAACCAGAGCTTTCAAGCCCAGTTCCTGACACTGTGCTCAGTTATTTCTACACCGTTGTTTTGCCCCTGCGCTTTAAAAATCTGTGTCTAAGTTTTTTTTGGAAAAGCCGTTGGCGGCTCAGCGCCTATATCTCAGTGGTTAGGGCACCAGCCACATACACAACTGCAACAAAAAAATAGCCGGGCGTTGTGGCAGGTACCTGTAGTCCCAGCTACTTGGGAGGCTGAGGCAAGAGAATAGCTTAAGCCCAAGAGTTAGAGGTTGCTGTGAGCTATGACGCCATAGCACACTACCAAGGGTGACATAGACTCTGTCTCACAACAAACAAACAACACAAAAAAGCCAATGGCCACATAGAACCATAGAATTTTTCAGGGTTGGATGAGATCTTAAATATCATTTAATCCAACCCTTTAAAAACACCCCCTTGTTATCATCCAGATTATTTTGCCTGCTTCAAGTAACCTCTCTCCATCTAACCTCGCCCAACCCAAGACAGCTCTGACTATGACAAAGTTCTTTTAAAAATTTGCCTGAAATCTGTATTCCCATTGCTTCTACTTATTGAGCCAGGTCAGTACAAAAGTACCCAATTTCTCTTTCCTTCTGAAAATGAGGCAACTGAGGCATAGGCAAGTTTGAAGACTATTATTTTAGTTTCAGTTCCTCTAGAAGCAGGTGCTGACACGGAGATTCTAGTGCAAGTCATTTACCTGGGAGGTGATTACAGAGATACCAGTAGAGGAGGGGGAAATTGAGGCAGAGAAGGGAAGGTGCCAACCCAAGGTGAGTTATCAAGAGGTCACTGCCATGGGCAGCTCAGCTCCACTGGGGAGTTCTGGGAGACTGTGCAGAACAGGCCTCAGAGCTGGCCCAACCGGGGAGTCAGGAAGTGGGGGTCACTCGCTGTCACCCCCAGGTCCCTGCCTGTCATTGGTTGAGGGCTGCATCCCACACTACTGGCTGGACCTATGAGCAGGGAGAGGGCGCTTCATGATCAGAAAGATGGCCCTCAGGAAGAGACACAGGCGTCCTCAGTAAACAGCCTTTGGCTTACAAAAGTGAATGCTGAAAAGATATGGGTGTACCCAGCAGTATTTGCTGCATCTGCTGTTATCCTTGACCTGGATGGTCCCTTCTTTAGGCTAAACTCCCCTGTGCCTTCAGTTGGCCCCACACCATCTTATGAGCCATCTCTGACAGACCTCTGCCTACTTTAATAAACAGCTACAGTATGCTGGGAACCCAGATGTTTCATGCACGGAATACAACAAACACCCTATAGGGGGAAAGTTCATCTATTGAACATACTAAAATTTTGAATTTTTACTCATTAGAACTGGGAATCTATACCCATTAGAACTGGTATCTCCAGTATCTATACTAGTCTATGGCCTGTTAGGAGCCAGGCTACACAGCAAGTGGTGAGTGGCAGGCAAGTGAGTGAAGCTTCATCTGTATTTATAGCCGCTCCCCATTGCTCACTTCACTGCCTGAGCTCCAGCCTGTGTCAGATCAGCAGCAACATTAGATTCTCGTAGGAGCATGAACCCTATGTAAACTGCACGTGAGGGATCTAGATTGTGTGCTCCTTCTAGGAATTTAATGCCTAATGATCTGAGGCAGAGCTGAGGCAAATGATGCTAGCACTGGGGAGAAGCTGCAAATACAGAATGGGACCATCTAGATGCAGGAAAACAAGCTCAGGGCTCCCAGTGATTCTGAATTATGGTGAGATGTATAATTATTTCATTAGATATTACAATGTAATAGAAATACAGGGCACAATAAATGTAATGTTCTTGAATCATCCCCAAATCATTTCCCCTATCCTTGGTATCTAGAAAAATTATATTCCATGAAACTGGTCCCTGGTGCCAAAGAGATTGGGGACCACTGCATTAGAAGACATGATGAGAGTGGCTGGGCACCTGTGGCTTAAGTGGCTAAGGCGCCAGCCACATACACCTGAGCTGGCAGGTTCGAATCCAGCCCAGCCCACCAAACGACAATGACGGCTGCAACCAAAAAACAGCCGGGAGTTGTGGCGGGTGCCTGTAGTCCCAGCTACTTGGGAGGCAGAGACAGGAGAATCGCTTAAGCTCAGGAGGTGGAGGTTGCTGTGAGCTGTGATGCCATAGCACTCTACCCAGGGCAACAGCTTGAAGCTCTGACTCAAAAAAAAAAAAAAAAAAAAAAAAAAAGGCACAATGAGAGGATGAAAGGCAATCTGCAGAGTACAAGAAAACTTGTGCAATTTACCTGTACTATGTTGAATAATATCCTCCCAAATTCACGTTCATCTAGAACCTCAGACCGTGACCTAATTTGGAAATCAGGTTTGTGCAGATATAATTACTTAAAAGGAGGTCACACTGGATTAGAGTAGGTCCAAATCCAACGACTGGTGTCCCTATAAGAAGGTTATGTGTGGGCTGCTCTTCCACCCGAAGCAGAACCTGGGCTCCTTCGCTCCTCTCTGCTCACGAGAGGATGCAGCTTTAGGAAAGTAAGGCCTATGTTGTCTATATGTCTTAGAGTTGCGAGTCAATCTTTGCTCCGGTCGCTCTTCCGCCCATCCCATCTGGGAATGAGAAGGTTGAGGGTACAGAGCCTTGGCTTGGAGCTTGGCTACACAAGTTCAGCCTGGATCCCCACAGATTACAGGATTATGTTGGACGAATGTTTGAGCCTAGTATCCTCTGTGCTGTGTGTGGGGTGGTGGTGGGTCTGCTAGAAATAGCTCGGAAGCTGCCTTCTACCTCTGACATCTCATTTCAGGAACCTGGCATCATCAAGGACAGTTACCTGCTTTTCAACGGAGGTGAATTATATTTTTACATACTACGTTGTATACTACGGATGGGAACTATAAAAGGTTATAACATCAAAAATTTTTTTAAGCCAAAGGTATCTTCTACAAAGGTAACAGACTGGGTAGACCCATCATTGGATGATTTTTCAGAGACTACAAGCATCTCTGCTATTACTGCCACATCATTACGTGAGAATAATTCAAGTCACAAAAGAAAAAATGTACCTTTCCCATTAGAAAGTAGCAGATTTCCAGCTGGAAAAAAAGGAAAGCTATATTCAGTGGAACAGATTTACAGTTTAGAAAATTCAAAAGAATATCTGTCTGAAAATGAACCATGGGTGGATAAATATAAACCAGAAACTCAGCATGAACTCGCTGTGCATAAAAAGAAAATTGAAGAAGTTGAAACCTGGTTAAAAGCTCAAGTTTTAGAAAGGCAACCAAAACAGGGTGGATCTATTTTATTAATAACTGGTCCTCCTGGATATGGAAAGACAACTACTATAAAAATACTATCAAAGGAGTATGGTATTCAAGTACAAGAGTGGATTAATCCAGTTTTACTCGATTTCTAAAAAGATGATTTCAAGGAGATGTTTAATCCTGAATCAAGCTTCCATGTATTTCCCTATCAGTCTCAGATAGCAGTTTTCCAAGAGTTTCTATTAAGAGCAACAAAGTATGATAAGCTACAAATGCCTGCAAATGATCTAAGAACTGATAAGAAGATAATTCTGGTTAAAGATTGACCTAATCAGTTTTAGCAAGATTCTTGTATTTTTACACGAAACTCTAAGGAAGTATATGCAGATTGGCCAACATCCTTTTATAGTCATAATCTCTGACAGCCTCAGTGGAGACAATAATCAAAGATTATTGTTTCCCACAGAAATTCAAAACAGCGCTCTCTCTCAAATATTAGATTCAACCGTGTGGCACCAAAAATTATGATAAAATTTCTTAATGTAATAGTGACCATAGAAGCTAATAAGATAGGAGGAAAAATCACCGGACCTGACAAAACTTCTCTAGAAGTTCTTCTCTGGGTCCGTGGAGGATGTTCTGGTGATATCAGAAGTGCAGTAGATAGCCTCCAGTTTTCCTCTTCAAAAGGACAGGATAATTTATGGCCAAGGAAAAAAAGGAGTATCATTAAAAATCAGGTTTTGACTGTCAAAATCAAAACAAAGAAAAAACCCAATAGGGGTTTTGAAAATCAAGAAATCCAAGCTATCGGTGGCAAAGATCTTTCTCTGTATCATGTTGTATAATTTTATGGCTGGGGGTCGCCACAACATGAGGAACTGTATTAAAGGTTCGCGGCATTAGGAAGGTTGAGAACCACTGTTCTATATTGTAAAAGAGCATCTTGAACAGAATTAGACTCACCTCGGCGGCCTTCTCATTTACCCAACTATATACTTGTCCAACCTGAGGAAGTAGTAGAAACGTCACACATGCCAAAAGAGTTATTTAATTCACATCTTCACCACAACTACACAGATTTCTTCATGGACATAGATGATCTTGTGAGAGCCAGTGAATCTCTGAGTTTTGCAGATGTGATATCCTTAGTGGTGTCTGGAATACACACTCTTTACTCAGGGAACACGGCACGTCTATAGCTACCAGAGGTGTGGTACATTCCAACAAACCCGAGGGTTTACTTGTTGCCAAATGGGAGGATCAACTTTTTGATCCTTGCACAAAGACCAGTGGTTTCTAATATATAAAAATATTGGGAAAATTGCTTGGCAACAAAGCCCTTTTTTTCTGACTTCTGCCTGCCAGCTTTACGCCTTCTAACTCAGCTCTTTCCAAACCTTGCTATGCTTACCACTGCCATGAAAACCAAGCTCAGACGTGGGAAGGCTTCCTCTAAAGGGCCACTTTGGAAGATTGCAAATGGAAGACTTGCCTCGCAGGGGACTTGTGATGGAAGACGCTGACAGAGGAGACGGTGTCCAGCTTGAGAGAGGACAGCCTGCAGAGGGGGCGCTGGGTGACCCCACTCAAACCTCTGAATCCAAATCCTGTTCCCTTTCTTTAAATCAGAACAGTGGGAGCCAACGAGCTGCCAGCCAGCCTCGGCCCTTTCCATCCTGAAGAGACAGGAAGAAGACGACTTCATCAGACAAGATATGAGAGCGACGGGCTGTGCCCAGCCTGCCCATCAGCTTCCTGCTTCAGAGATTCACGGGAGTCGTACTCAGTGGTACTTGAGCAGTATTAATACATTTTTCTGAGTTACGAACAATTTGTTAATAATTAACTCTTTTAGAGTTTCATCACAATAAGCTAGCTCTTCTCTCATCTTCAAGTGGATAGAAGATCAAGCCTTCAAGTAATCTATAGTATTTATTTCATGAGTGGTTTAAGGAGGGTGGTCAGAGTATAGGTAATGTGTTTAAACATTATACCAAATATCATGAAGGAGTAATCCAGGATGCAAAAACTTCTTGGGGAGGGGGCTGTAAATAAGAATTATAAGATAGTTTAGGATGCCATTAAGAGCATAAATAAACTCTGTGCCTTATTTACAGTTTATCATCTCTAGCTTCTCAGATACTATTTTTATATCTAGTGCAGGAGAATACCTTAGATACTTTTGGGAAAGTAGTGACATAATTTGTATCTAAATTAAAATGTTGAATTGCAAAAGAAGCTATAATGAGATATCATATTCCTCCGGTTAAATTGTTTTTTTATCAAAAAGACAGGCAATAATGAATGCTGGCAAGAATGTGGAGAAAGGGGAACCCTCGTACTTTGTTGGTGGGGATGTAAATTAGAGCAACCGCCATGGAGAACAGCAAGGAGATTCCTCCAAAAAGTAAAAGTACAACTACCGTATGAGCTGCATTCCACTTCTGGGTACACGTCCAAAGGAGGACAATTCAGTGTATTGAAAATGTATCTGCATCCTGGGCTTATTGCAGCACTGTTCACAATAGCCAAGATGCGGAAACGACCTAAATGTCTATCAATAGATGAATGGATAAATAAATCGTGGCATTATATAGCCACAAAAAAAAAAAACCAGTGGCATCATGCTATTTACAACAACATGATGTAACTGGAGAACATTAATGTTATGTGAAATGAGTCAAGTACAGAAAGACAAATCTCACATCTTTTCATGCAGACATGGAAGCTAAATATTACAGACAGTTCATCTCCTGGAGACAGAAAGTAGAACAATGATGACCAGAGGCTGGGGAGGGTGGTGAGAAGGGGGAATAAATTGAGGATGGTTAATGATTGCAAAAATAGAGATAAATAGAATAAAAATATTTGATAACACAGTAATGTGAGGATAAACAACAGTAAGTTAGGGTATAGTTTAACATAACTAAAACAGTGGGATTGGAATGTACCTGCTACAAAGAAATGATAAATGCGGACATCATGATGCCTCAGTTACTCTGATTTGATCAATTTCCATTGTACGCCTACGGCAAAACATCCCATGTACCCTGTAAAGATATACAACTACTATGTGCCCATAATAATTCAAAAGAAAATGTGTTTAGAAATTCCAAGTGGTTGTGTGTCGATAGTCCGTTTCCTCTCATGGATAAATAGTGCTTCCATTGTATGGGGGGACTATAGTTTGTTTAGTTATTCATTGAATTAAGTTGTCCCCTCCTCTTTGGTAATTATGAGTAGAGAAGATGTAAGTGTTAAATACACAGGCTTTTGTTTTTCTTTTTAGAGACAGAGTCTCATTATGTCGCCCTGGGTAGAGTGCCCTGGCGTCACAGCTCACAGCAACCTCAAACTCTTGGACTTAAGCATTTCTCTTACCTCAGCCTCCCAGGTAGCTGGGACTACAGGCGCTCGCCACAACACCCCACTATTTTTTTGTTGCAGTTGTCATTGTTGTTTAGCAGGATTGGGTCGGGTTCGAACCCTCCAGCCTCTGTGTACATGGCTGGCACCCTACCTAATGTGCCACCAATACACAGGCTTTTCGTGAAGATAAATTATAGTTGAATAAAAAGAAGTAGCATGTCTGAGTCATATGGTAGTAAATATGGTTTAAATTTATAAGAAACTGCCACATTGTTTTCCAGTGTGTTTCCGGGCATCCTCAGCAACAGTTATTATTTCTAAGTTAGCCACTGTGACAGTTTGTTTAATGGCATCTCACGGTGGCAACGGCTAGTGATGGTGAGCATATTTTACTTGTGTATTTGTCACTCATATATTCATTCTCTTTGGTTAAACATTTGTTCACATATTTTGCCCAGTTTTTGATTATGTTATTTTTTATTGATGAGTTTTGAGAGTCCTTTTAGACTCTGAATAGAAGTCCTTTGTCAGTTATGTGCTTTGCAAATATTCTTCAGGCTATAGGTTATCTTTTTTATTTTTTTTAGGTTATCTTTTTATTCTTAAAAGTATCTTTCAGAGATGCCTTGATTTTGATGAAGGCCAATTTATCCATTTTTTTTTTATTTCTGTCTTTTGCTTTTGGTGTCATATCTAAGAACTCTTTCTTAAGATTTTCTCCTTAACTTTTGTCTAAAATTTTTATAGTCTTACACTTCAGAGTTACATCCATTATTTATTTTTAATTAATTTTTATAAGGTATGAAGTTCAACCCAAGGTGCAAATTTTTTCACATGAACGTCCAATTGTACCAACACAATTTTTTGAAAAGTTATCCTTTATATCGGAAAGCCTTTGTAGAATTGTCAAAAATAGATTTCTCTTATGTGTGGATCTAATTCTAGACTCTTTATTCTTTTTTTATTGATCCGTGAGTCCATCCTGATGTCAGGGCCACATTGTCTTGGTTACTGTCACTTTATGTTTTAAAATTAGGTAGTTTTAGCTATTCTAATTCCTTTTTTTGCATTATTTTAAACATTTCTCTAGTATTCTCTTTTGTTTTGTTTTTAACTGTATCTCTTACTATAATTTTTATTGGTTTCTATAGTGATACAAAATGCATACAACTTTTCAGTGTTAGGATCAATATTTTACCACTTTGAAAGGAAGACAGAACTTTGCCACCCCGTAGATCCTCCATTTCCATTGAAGTTGTCTTACAAATTACATCTACATTCAATGAAAAGCCTACCGGAAAATGAGATTTTTTTCCTTCGAGAATCAAAATATATTTTAAAGTACTGGAATAAGAGACTAGCTGATGATATTTACCCTGGGTATCTACACTTCCCGTGCTCTTCTTCACCGCTGGGGTCCCAAGTTGTCTTCTTGTGCCTTTTCCTTTTTGTCTGAAGAACTTAATAATCATTTTAGAGCGGGTCTAGTGCAACAAAATCTATTGATTTTGCTGTATGTGAGAATGCCATTCTCCATCTTCATTCCTGAAGGACACTTTTGCTGGATACAGAACTGTGAATTGACGGTTCCTTTTTTGGTACTTGAAAAACGCTGTCCTGTTTCTGGCTGTTAAAGTTTCTGTTGTGGAATTTGTATTCATTTGAATTGTGTTTCTCAAAAGCAATTAATCATTTTTCTTTGATTACTCTCAGGTTTTTTTTCCCTGTGTTTATTTTTTTATCTTTTTATTTTTTGAAAATATATTGTTATAAAGAGAAATTACAAACATGTTTCACTTATAGATGAGGATGCAATATCCTAAACAACATATTGACAAGTTGAATTACAAAATTCAGGTTTAAGTAATGTACTTTGGTCAAAATTGAATCCAATTTATGTGAAAGTTAGTCACTATTTTCTTTTCTTTTCTTTCCCTCGCCCCCTCCCTCCTTCTCTGTCTGCTCTCTCCTTCCCCCATGCCCCACTGTGTCATTGATTGTCATTAATTGTCCTCAAATCAAAGTTGAATACATAGGATTCATGGTTCTCCATTCCTGTGATGTTTCACTAAGAATAATATGTTCCACCTCCATCCAAGTTACTACAAACGCTGCAAAGTCTCCATTATTTTTGATGGCTAATATTCGATTGTATATATACCATAGCTTACCGATCCACTCCTGGGTTGAAGGACATTTAGGCTGTTTCCACACTTTAGCAATTGTAAATTGGGTAGCGATAAACAGCCTCGTACAAATGTCCTTATAATAAAAGTTTTTTTTTTCCTTCTGGATAGATGCCCAGCATTGGGATTGCAGGATCAAACAGGAGGTCTAGGTTAAGTTCTTTGAGCTTTCTCCATACTTCCTTCCAAAAAGTTGTATTAGTTTGCAATCCCACCAGCAGTGTAAAAGTGTTCCTTTTTCCCCACATCCACATCAGCATCAGTAATCATGAGATTTTGTGATATAGGCCATTCTCACTGGAGTTAGATGGTATCTCAGGGTGGTTTTAATGTGCATTTCTCTAATAATTAAGGATGATGAGCATTTTTTCAAGTGTTTACTGGCCATTAGTCTGTCATCTTTAGAGAAGATTCTATTCATCTCTCTTCCCCATTGATGTATGGAATTTTTGGTTTTTTTCTTGTAGATTAATTGAAGTTCTGTATAGATCCTGGATATTAAACTTTTGTCAGATTCAAGATGTGCAAATATCCTTTCCCATTGGGTAGGTTGTCTATTTGCTTTGGTTGTTGTCTCCTTGGCTGTACAG
>CAUYRH010034561.1:0-30264 GCA_963574655.1 Perodicticus potto
CTTGACTTCTTGAGACAATTTTTGAAATGCACCCTGAATTTCTAAATCCAACTTTTCCTCTATTTTATTAATCTTGTTTGCAATCCAAATTCTGAATTCGATTTCTGACATCTCAGCCATCTGTTTATGCATAGGATCATCACTTGTGTCTGCCAAATTGTTCCTTGTGGGGGTTGATCTACTGTGGTTGTTCATGTTTACAGAGCTTTTCCATTGATTCTGCCCCATGATTAATTTTACACCCTTTGGCTGGATGAGCAGATAAGGACAATTTGGGCTGGGGGTTCTAGGAGTAGTGATTGACCAGTCCTTTGCTTGAAAGCTGGGAGTGGTGTCTGTACCTTTTCCCCTAAAGTTTGTCAAGGACCTGTACAGTGCTATTGCTTGCGAAACTGGGGACCTTCTTGGTGTGGCGGGGTTAAGTGGCTGTCTTATTGTCAGCTGGTCTTTGTCTTACCCTAGAGAATCAGTTACTCTGGGTTGAAATCTGAGCTTTCTCTCCTGTGCCGGACATCCGCGCCGCATGTTCTGATGCTGGCAACAGGGCAAGGGGTGACGGGAGAAGAGGGGGGATGAACTCCCACTGGCTCCGGTGGCCCCTGGGCCTCTGCACCCCTTTCTTATTTCTTTCCTCTACAAATTTTGGGTTTCATTTGTTCTTGCATTTCTAGTTCTTTAAGGTGCCTCATTTTTTAGTTTATTGGAGATATTTCTTTTTATTATGTGTTTATTACTATAAACTTCTCTTCTAGTACTTCTTTTTCTGTATCCCATAGATTTTGGTGAGTTGTTTTTCCTTTGTTTAAATCTTTTAAAATTTCATTCTTAATTTCTTTTCTGACCCATTGATCATTCAGAAACATGCTGCTTAATTTTCACATTTTTATTCAGTTTTTAAAGTTCCTCTTATTTTAGTTTTATTCCATTATGGTCAAGAATGATATTTGGATATGTACACCATGGAATATTATGTAGCCTTAAAGAAAAATGGAGACTTTACCTCTTTCATGTTTACATGGCTGGAGCTGGAACATATTCTACTTAGCAAAGTATCTCAAGAATGGAAGAAAAAGTATCCAAGTATCCAATCCCTACTATGAAACTAATTTATAGCTTTCATATGAAGGCTAAAACCCAATTATAGCACAAGAATATGGGGAAAGGGGCAAGGGGGGGAGGCTGGGTGGCTGGAGGGAGGGTAACTGGTGGGACCACACATACGGTGCATCTTAGAAGGATACTAGTGAAACTTACTAAATGCAGAATATAAATGTCTTAACACAATAACTAAGAAAATGCCATGAAGGTTATGTTAAATAGTTTGATGAATGTATTTCAGGTTGTATATGACACCAGCACATTGTACCCAATGATTGCATTAATGTACACAGCTATGATTTAATTAAAAAAAAAAAAAAAAAAAAAGAACAATACTTGGTAAGACTCTGATTTTTAAAAATTTGTTGAGACTTGTTTTGCGTCCTGACATATGATCTATTGTGGAGAATGTTCCATGTTGCTGATAAGAAAAATGTGGTTTCTACATTAGTTGGATGAAATATTCTGTAAATATCAGCTAGGATAATTTGATCTAGAGCGTAGATCTGAGTAACTCTGATCAGAGTAAATCTGTTTTTGTTTTTGTTTTTTTTAATATTCTGTCTGGATGACTTGTCCATTCCTCAAATTGGGGTACTAAAATCTCATGCTATTATTAGGGTGCCAAAATCTTCTATTAAAGACAATTTTATTCAAATATATTCAAAGTTAATGAAATGTTTGAACTTAATTCTGCTTTCTTATTACTTGTTTTCAATTTGTGTGTAAATTTTTTGTTCCATTCTTTCTCTCTTACTTTCTTTCTTTGTAATTTGTTGATTTTCTAGAGAGACATGCTTTAGTTCTTTTCCTCTTATCTTATGTGTATCTATTATAGGCATTTGCTTTGTGGTTATCCTAAGGCTTACATAGAACATCTTAGTATAGGTTAATTTAAGCTGGCAATAGCTTAATTTTGATCACATACACAAACTTTCCACTTCTATACTCCTCTCTCATGTTATTATGATGTGGCACTTGACCTCATTTTTTAATAATATGTTTTCTTTAACAAATTATTATATCTTTAATTGCTTTTAATAATTTTGCTTTTTTGACCTTTATACTAGATATATAATTGATTTACTCACCACCACTACAATATTAGAATGTTTTGGATTTTGCAATGTACTTACTTTTACCAGTGAGTTTTATACATTCATATCATTTTATGTTACTAATTAGTGTCCTCTTCCTTCTGCTTAAAGAACTTTAGCATTTCTTTTTTTTCTTTGATGCAGATTTTGTGATAATTCTCTCACTTTTATTTGGATAAAGTGTATATCATTTATTAATTTTCTAAAAGACAGGATTTCTGGATATAGTATTATTAGTTGGAAATCTTTTTCTTTCAGGATTTTCAACATATCACTATTTCCTTCTGGTTTGCAAGGTTACTGCTGAGAAGTTCACTGACATTCTTATGACATTTCCCCTGTATGTGACAGTCCACTTTTCCTTGCTGCTCTCAACATTCTCTCTTTATCTTTAACTTTTGATAATTTTATGATATGTTGTTGTGTAGGCTTCTTTGCATTCTCTTATTTGACATCCAGAAATTTGGGATTTCTGAATCTGGCTTTCTAATTCTTTCCCCAGACTTTAGACGTTTTCAGCCATTGTTTCTTTGAGTATATTTTAGGTTCCTTTCTTCTTCTTTTAACATGCCTTTATATGTACGTTGCTCTGTTTGATGGTGTGCTGTAAGTCTCTAAACTATCTTTACTCTTCTTAATTTTTTTTCCTTTTAACCTTTAAATTGAATGATTTCCAGTGATTTGTCTTCAGTTTCACTTATCCTTTCTTCTGTTTGATGTAGTCTATAGTTGAACACTTCTATTAATTTTTTTAATATGGTCATAACATTCTTCAGATCTATGATTTTTATTTGGAAATTTTTAATATATTCTTTTCGTTGGCATTCTATGCGTGTTCTCAACCTCTGTGACCATCCTTTTGACTGTTCATTTGAATTCTCTGTTGAGTAAACTACAAAATCCCACTTCATTTGGGTCAGTTTCTGAATATTTTCTTCATTCTTTTATTTGGAATACATTCTCTTGTTTCTTAATTTTCTTTGATTCTCTGTGTTGGTCTCTGCACATTAGATAAGTGACCTACCACTCTCTCTGTCACGTTAGGCCTGGCCTTCTATACGTATAATAGTCTAATTTTGTGCTGCTATAAAGGAAATGCCTGAAACTGGTTAATTTATAAAGAAAAGAGGTTTATTTGGCTCATAGTTCTGCAAACTGCCCAAAAAGCATGGTGCCAGTGTCTACTTCTAGTGAGAACCTTAGGGAGTTTCCAATTAGTATAGATGGTGAAGGGGTAGCAAGAGGAGAAGGTGGTACGGGGTGTTTTAAACAATCAGCTATCATATGAACTAATAAAGTAAGGAATCACTTATTATCTCAGTGAGGGCACTAAGACACTCAGGAAGCATATGCCTACCATATCCCAAACATCTCCCATCAGATTCCACCTCCAACACTGGGGAGCTAATTTCAATATGCGATTTGGAGGCGCCAAACATCTAAACCATATCACTAGAAGCAGGTTTGCACTAATATATCCAGCCAGAGATGTTAAGGTACCTTTCTAATCATTGTTTTTGTTCTCACTGCTCTCTCTATTTTTGGTAACCTCCTGGAGTATAAGATATTCCACATCAATATCAATTGTCAATACATTGAGACTTGTATGATGAGTGCCAGGCTCTTCAGATGTAGCCGGAAAAACTGGGAATGTTTGATCTGAGAACTAATTACTTATGTCTGCATAGTGAGGTTGGGTGTGGGTATTTATTTCACACTCTCACTGGGATAAGCTGGGGAGAGCATTTATGGAAAATGCCTGTACTTACTTTCAGGCTGTGCCTTCTGGTCCTGAGGAATAGCTTCTGGGAGTGGGCCAATGATATAATATCTCCCCCTATTTATTTTTTGTAGTCTTGGGTCACTCAGGATCACAAAGCCCACTAAAATTCTAGAGCTAGGTCATTAAGGAGCCAGTCCCTTAGATGAGAGGTATGGAATTTGTGCACTCTGTGCGTGGTCAAACTCCTTCTAGAAGGACTGGATTGACTTGGGTTTATCTCTGGAGAAGTTTTGTGAAGCGACAAGGCTTGGCTTTAGCAATTGAAGTGCTATGGATTGTTTGCCTTGTTAGCTCCCTGATACAAATTCATTAGAGACCAGAATATCAAGTAGCCACTGGGAGCATGTGTCATAAGCCCCTTCCAGAGAGAAAGTGGAAGCTACACACTCCTGTGCCTTTTCTGCTTTATTTCAAGGGGGTGTAGTCCCTGGAAGTGTTTAGATGCACATTTAAAACCACCTCTTTGTTCTGGTAAGAAGGAAGGCTTGCATATGCCTAGTCTCTTCTGTTCCCAGAGTCCTATGTTTAGAATGAAGTTCTTCTAGAGGCAACTTTAATAACTGGCATTATTTATGGCTGTCGTAAACTCCTTCTGGAGAGAAAGGGAATTGTATTTTTTTTAGGTCTTTTCCCTGCACAGCTATGGGAGATAAAACCCTGGAGTTCTTGCAAGCCCTATTGAAGGCTTTTTTTCCCCTTGGTCCAGAGAGACAGGCATACGTTAGTAATGCTTCTGCTCCCAGAGCTAAGAGATTTCTAGTGCAGTCTCTTAGGAGAATATTGTAAAAGTTAGGACCCTCAGTGTGAGTTAATTTACTCCCATGTTGGTAGCAGGTTAATAATCGACTGTCCCATTCTTGGGATACTTGCATTTATGTACACAACCATGATTTAATAAAAAAATAAAAATTAAAAAAAAATTGACTGTCCTTTTAACTTCCCAATGTGAGCCAGTTAGAAGTCAGATTGCCAATTAGCCACTGGAGGGGGTTTTTGTAAACCCCTTCCACAGGGAAACAGGGAGCTATGTTTTAAGGTCCCTTTTTGGCACTGCTCGCAAGGGATTGGAATTCCTTATAAAACTACTGCTTCATTTCCTAGGGTCTGCAGGGACACATGTGTGTCTAATCCCCTCTGCTCCAACAGTTGGTGAATTAAGAGTGAAACTGTGGGGAAACTTGGGGGTAGGGCCCTATATGTGAGGTCCAGACCCTCTCCATAGGGAGAAATTGGGTGTTAGCAATTCCTTTCCTAATTTTATGGAGCAGTGCCCAGTGTGGGGCCCATGCCCAGGTGTGCCTCAGCTTGCCCTGCCCATTTGATGTGGATGTTTTCTCAGTTTCCCTTGACTGGTCTCTGACATTCTCTCAAAGAGGACTGATCCGTGGACATATGTTTATTTGATATGTCCATGGATGAAGGGAGAGTGAGAAGCTTCCTATTCCATCATGTCGGTGATGTACATATTAATAAATTTAAACTATAAGGGTAACACATTTATAGTAAAAAACAAACACTATAAATAGAAATTAAATGGAAAAAAGTTTATCTCTTCCCACCCTCCTTCCATACCTCATTCCCTATTCCCAAATATAACAACTCTTAACTGTTTTCTATATAGTCTTCTAGACATTTTCTGTTTTAATATAAGTATAATTATTTTTCTATCCACCTTAAAAATTTAAACATAAATAAGAGTAGTCTATACAAACTTTTCTGCAAATTGCTTTCTTCCCTTTAACAATATTGCTCTGCCACCTTTTCAAATTTACTCAAATATATTAACTTTATTATTGCGTTTACCAGATTATATTATTCCAATTTTGGATATACACTGGAATAAGTGCTTAACAAACAAAGATGTGAACAATATCTCTGTGTGCATTTGTGTGTATTTTATATATACAGAAGGTGCCAAAAAATGTATGCACATTTTAAGGGAAAAAGAACTGTATTAAAATTATAATACCCAAGTCACGTTTAACTTCTACAGTGTGTCTTGTATTCATCTTTTGTTATCAGTGTATATTGAGCATGACAATTTGCATACTATTGTATTACTCAATATATTTGAATACTATTGTAATACTCAATATATACTGATAACAAAAGAAGAATGCAGGTCAGGTTGTGCACCTCTTGTAATTGCAGAAGTGAAATGTGACTTGAGTGTTACAATTTTAATACAGATATTTCCTTTTGTAAAATGTGTATGCTTTTTTGGCACACTGTGTATGTGTGTTGGGGTATGTAATTGGTCTGTCTACCTGAATGGAATTGCTGGGTCAAGGGAGTTACGTACTTTAGATTTTAGATTTTGTTATTAGACTATTAATATTACTAGACTGCATTAAAGAGTAATTTTAGTTTTTCTTTTTTGAGGTCCAGCAAAGGACAGGTACTTCATTAAAACCTTTAAGAAATGAGCACACGTTATAAAAGGATAATACGGATGATTTGAATCTGGATATGTTTAGAGTAAGGCCAATAAGAGAGTAAAGACTTTCACAAAAGAAGTCTATTAAATTAGAAACAAAATGAGAATTTAGCCTAAGAAGAATTGAAACAGGGCAGGGAAAGGGGATAGAGAGAGTGGTTTAGCTTCAAGTTGTCACATACAAAGGAAATGGGTTCTGGTGATAAAAGCAATGTAGGGAAAAGGAGTTTAACTACAATGTTTTAATTTTTTAAGATGGAGAATATATTTTATTATTTATGCAGATAAAGCTAATTAAAATAAAAAGAAGATAATTCAACTTCTCCATGTAGAAAATAGTATGCTTGATGTATGTAGGAGGCAGATTTTTCAGTCAGAGGAAGGCCCTTCTCAGGGCTGTGCATGCATGAATGAAAAGGGCTGTCAGGAGCCCATTGGGTGGTCTGAGAGAGACTGGGTGCCCAGCACTGGGCCAAGGCCTTTCATGCACTGGGCAGGAGAGTGTGTTAAGTGACCTCTGAGATCCTATTGTGCTATCATTCCTTAAACTAACATTTATTGTTTACTTTGCACCAAGTTTTCTACTGGAAGGCTTATTGTGGGTTATCTCATCATGACTCCGTGAGGAAAAGAAATATAATTAAATACATACAGTATTTCCACTTAACAGACAATGAAATCTTTGTTTTGATTTTTTAATCCAACCTTCTCTTCACCCCTATTCCTTGCAATCCAAGTCTTTTGGTCTTAAACATGGTGACTCAGAGATACCAGCTAGTTGCAATATTCTTCAAGTGGGAAGATAAAAGGAAAAAATATCCAGATGATGTCATTTGCATGAATGGTCTGAGGGGAAGAGGGAGAGTTTCTTCATTTGAAACACATTAATTGATACCTATTGTAGCTGGGTACTCTGCAGGGTGTTGTGGGAACGGTGGTGACCATTACCGGACTTAATCTCTGCCTTCAGTGAGGTTTTAGATTAGTGGGAGAGACAGGCAAGTTAACAGAAAATTACAAGTAGCGGATGCTTGGTTCGGAGTTAACACAGATAGTGAATCCCCTCCAAGTTTTGGGACCTCCAGGAGGATATTTTAGAATAGAGAGGCTCTAAAGCTGAAGGAAAGCAGGAATTACTTAGGGTGGGAGGAGAGTAGGGTGTACCTTGAGATGGGCACTCAAGAGAAAAGGAAGGGCTGAAGCTGCACTTCTGGCCCAGAGCCAGTGGTTTAGTTTGGCTGAAGGGCAACATGGGAGGGGCCCGAGAAGCCAGGATTGCACTGAGAAAGCCTGCAGGACCGTTTTATGGCCTAGCTAACGAGTTTGGCCCTCTTCCTGAGGGCAATGCTTACTTAAATTTATACAATAACTTTATTATATATTTATAAAATAAAATTACAGTTATACTCCTATATTCCCAACAGTAACCCCCTTCATATGTGAGTTGACTTTAAATTGACTACATTTTACCTAAAAGCTGGAGTCCTGCTTTTTCCGCGTTTGCTCAGGTAAGGTGAGGGATTGGAGCTCACGTTGACAGTGACATGCTGCCTCTCCTGCAAAGGCTTCCAAGTCACACTGAAAGCGGCGCTCCCAGCAACCTTCACAGCTGAGGGTGGGTGTAGAGGACGCAGCAGTCAGGAGACAATGCTTGCCTTAAGTTGGGCTGTGGAGTTGATGGCACACATAGCTCCTGAGGGCAATTTGGGGAAGTACGAGACAGATGGAGGAAGCATTCAGATGCACAACCTTGGAAAACCCTTTGTCAGCTTCATCCTTCCCTGAGGAAGCCTGAGGTAACGGGCACAGACCCCAGTTTTTCTCTCTCCCTTGTGTTGCCCCATGTGGGGGTCTTACACCCAGATCAAGGAGACCACTTGTGTCAGTAACACCACTCGAATTAAGTGATACACATGGTACTGGGACATGGGGACATTATACCTGGGAGGAAATTCTGGAATTCCATCCTGGTTTAGTCGTTTTCTTGCTTTGTCCCATGAAGTTTTCCACAGAATTTGAAGTAAAGAAAACTAAATGTCTGGTAGTCTGAGCTCTTAAAGATGGAAAACATACTTCCATAAAACAACCTTTAAATAATTCCAAAATGCTCCAAATGCCCTGATTTCTGTCAGTCTACTGACAAGAAAGCCTGTTGCTTATCCTTGAACGGCTCCTAGTGAAAGATGTCAGATAATGCAAGCATATTTCTCTTTTGCTAATTTTATCATTTTTGAAATTTCAGTTTTTACGTAGGAAATACATGGCATCTGGTGAAATTATTTCACCCTATTTGAATTTAATTCCTTTCATCAGGGGGCCAATGTAGATTTCCACTAACTTCACTAAAAATGCTGTATTTATGTCTTGGATCAAATAGTGCCTAATGTTGCGTGAACATCATAAAATAATTTTTTTCTACAGAGAAACTGGTATGTAAAATATCTAAATGCTCTAGTGATGCTGGTACTCCCCAACCCTATGTGTGCTTGCGGGAACAGCAGCACTCTCCTCCCAGCAAATCTTATATCTATTAAATAAAATAAGACATTTGAAGGTATCAGCTTTATAGTGAGCCATGAGAGAGATACTTTTCATTGTATGCACAGGAGTGTGAAGCCAATAGAAAGACTCCAAGGAGAACGTGGGGTGTGTGAGGCAGAGTTGAACTTAGATATAGTTGTCTATTTTAAATTGCACATAAACTTTGTGGACACCTTCAGTAAAACACACACACATATACACACTCACACAGTGCCAGAAAATGTATACACGTTTTCAGAGACATATTCTATATATTACTTTTCAAAGTTCATTTGAAGTTGCCATTACTGGTTAAGTGTACCTAGATATTCTAGGCACATCCATTTTACCTATAGTGTGTACACTTAGTGCAAATGATGGATTTAATTTTTGAAAGGATCTCTTAAAATGTGCATACACTTTGGGGCACACCCAGTATATGCATGTGTGGTACTGAAAAATTGATAATAAAAATAGAGGCGAATGGTAGGCAGTCAGGAAGCCAGCAGATGGGAAATGGGAAAATTTGCTGTGAGCAGTGTAATCTGAGGTGTAAGCCTTGGCTAATATATTTCTGTTCATGCTGTGGTACCTAAGAAGAGAGAAACTTGTCATGGGGAGACAGAATCCACGTGATCCAGCTAATGACTGATACAGGACAGGGAAGTCCAGCCTGGAGCTGAAGATGTGGCTTGGAGGAAGTCTAAAGGACTGAGTTCTTTCCCACTGGTCACTGCCGGCTTGGGGAATAAAGCAGGTTCAGATGATGAAAGCTAACATATTGTATCAAATTAGATTTAGGGCACAATGAGTACTTGTATCTACTAGTGTATATTTGTATATTTTTTATCTCTAAATCAGTGGTTCTCAACCTTCCTAATGCTGTGGTCCTTTAATACAGTTCCTGTGGGTCGCGACCCACAGGTTGAGAACTGCTGCTCTAAATCCTTCCTAGTGCAGTAAAGTACAATATATATCCAAAATACCAGCAAGAATATGCTGGTCAGTGTTCATGGGGAGGTGGGGTGCTCAGAACTGAACTTGGTTCCACATTTGCATAGTAGAGAGAAAAACCAATATTTACATTCTTAAGCAGGGTGTATTAAGTTTTTTAGAGCTGCCATAACAAAATATCACAAAATAGAGGGCTAAAAACAACTGAAATTAATTACCTCACAGTTCTGCAGGCTTTGATGGGGGAGTCTGCTCCATGCTCTCTCTTGTTTCTGGTGCTGGTTGCAATCCTTGGTTTTCCTTCCCTTGAAGATGCATCATCACAGGGGAAATAAGAAAATAATTACAGAGAGAAAGGGGAAAAGTGGGTGGAAATTGAAGAAACGTAAGAACTTCCAAAACATTTTCTTGATATCATAAATGTGGTTCAGTTCAATCAAAGCTAATATTCTACTTAGATTTATAGAATTTTAAAACTGTAGAAACATACATACATTTGAAATGTGGAAAAGGGAGAAAATCCTTAATAAAATCATAGTAAACATTTCAGAAGCATATTATTTCATAATGTGAAATTCAAAGTAGGTTTAGAACTTTCGTTTTGTAAAAGCCTAGCAGTTAAAATATCACCATAAAGATGAAGGGCTTTGATAATGGCTGTTCTACCATTATTAATTCACGTGTTGGGTCTTAGCAAAATGTGCCAGTATCTCCACTTCTAAAAGGACTCTAGTATTCCATTCCATTTTCCCGTAGAATTTTAGGCCTTGAGTTGTGCCTACAGGCCCATGTATACAACATGTTCTATATTGTTGCCCTCAAGGGTTTAATATAAATGTAACATCATGCTGTGCAAGAAGAATTGCAGTGTGATTTAATAACTAACATTCTCAGAGGGAACTATTATTTAAAACAGCAAAAGAATTCAAGAGCCATTTGGCTGATGGGATTTAAGCCAACTGGGATCAGCTACCCTGTCATCATTCATGGAACAGAACATAAATATGGATCAGATGAAAGGAAATGTGCAAGTCAAATGCAATGGGTTGTTCTAAACTGTCACAACTGACAGATAATGCTTTGCCTGAGCAGAGGGAATGAACTAAGTCAACAGTTTCTGAACATTAGGTACAAGAGTGAAACCAGAGCTATTGAACTGGAGCAATTGCCTCAGTCTAATAACTTCATTACTGTTTTGTAATCTGGTGAAACAAGGTGTCAAAAACAGTCCATTAAAAAACTGAGCAAGAAACATGTGAAGGAAATTATAAATCTTTACCAAGGACATAAAAGAAGACTTTTAAAAAATGGAAGGGAATGCTATATTCTTCGATGCAAATATTCACTACTATAACGATGTCAAATTACTTCAGAGTAATCTGTAAATAGTACATAATCTCAAAACTCCAGTGGGATATTTTATAGAACTTAATGAATTGTTTCTGAAATTTATCTATATGTACTTGCTAGAATAGTTAATAGGTCAAAATTTTAATGTAGAACAATTATGGGGATCATGATTAATTAAGATAGAGGGTGCTGAAGTAGGAATAAAGAATTTGATCATTGAAGCAGAACAAAGCTCAGTAATCAATCTTTTTATACATAGTAATTTTTATTATTATAATCAAAATAATTATCATTTGATTATGATTATTTTTTAATCAGTTGGGGAAATAATACCATGGAGAAAACTGGTAGCTCATTTGAAAACTACTACATGAAGATATTTTACCTAGCTCCCATCACTCATCACAAAAATTTCAGATGGATAAGTATAAACCATAAAAAATGAAATTATAGAATTATTAATAGGAAATAAAGGAGAATTTTTCATATCATGTAGGAGAAAGGCTTTCTTCTCAACAAAACCCAGAAGATATAAGATAAAATGATAGATTTAATTATATAATATTTTTAGAGTTCCCTTTTCAATAGACATGAAAATTCAAGACTGAGTTGGAGAAAACACCTGTATCACATAATATAAAGATTAACGTTTAGAGTTTTGCAAGAACTCTTACAAGTCAAGAAGAATGACTAAAGACTTTAATGGATTGTTTTTGACATTTTGCTTCCCCAGATTGCGAGACACTAAGAACTTCTTTACTGTCTTGTAATCTGGAGAAGCAAGATTGGGATAAACAACCCAAGAGAAACAACTAGAGTCAGAGTAAGCACATCACAGAAAAACAGCTAAATCACAAAAGAAACCATCAAATAGACAACAATTATATGAAAATAAATGCCCTATTTCAATACAAATCAGAGGGAGAATACTTTGTGTATCAGATTATAAAAAGTAAAAATGATATACTGTCTACTACAGGTGCTGTGGGGAGGATATAGGCACTCTGCTTCTGAGAGAAAATATTCAAACTCTTCCTGGAACCAGTCTGGTAAAATAGGTAGAATATAGAATGTGCATATTCTTTGATTTGCAATCCTACTTGTATATTCTGAAATTATTAAATACACACAAACTATAATTATAAGGATCTTCATTTCAAGATTATTTATGATATCAAAAAATTCAGGCTAAGTAAAATGGTAGCCAATATAAGACTGGTTAAACAAGTGAAGGTACAGAAGGCAGGATGGGCTAGGTTATGTGGCTCTAAGAAAACAACCTCCAACTTGTAGTAGGTAAAATAAACAAAAGACTTATTTCTCATTCATGGTACATATTCATCCTGGCTCAGCTGAAAACTGTGCTCTTCACTTTGGGCCCAGGATGATTTAGCTGCTGCTATTTGGAATATTGCCAATCACCGTGACACAAGAAAAGATAAAAAGTGCTGAATTGCAGACACTGAAACTTTAAAGCTTGAACCTAGAAGAAATTTGTGTCACTTACATCACATTTCATTCTAATAGGTCACATCTAACTCTATGGGGCAGAGGAATTGTGTCCTAGTAAAGAGCTGAAATAATTGGTATGTAATACTAATGATACTAATGACTATTACAAACACTATGCAATTATTAACAAGAATAAATCAGATCCATATGTACTATCTATGAAATGCTGTACACAATAAGAGGAAAACATAAAATGAAAACAACTTGAAGACTCTGTAAATATGTTAACCTTCATTGAAATATATGCCTAAAATGAGTAAATTTTATAATATATAAATAATATTCTTTTAAAAGATGTAGAACATGTAGGTATTACTTAATATTGCATTTGGCTTCATGTATAGTGGCTAAATTAGAAAAGGGTTTTTCTTTTTATAGATCCCAGAAGTGCAGGGGACTTAATGCCCACAGAGCTATCTTTGACACATGTGGGATGTGAGCTGGCAAATGCTTTCCTGTTTTTTTCCCTGGACAAACCATTCAGATGTTTGTTTCATAAAACTCCTTCAGAGAACAATATTAAACTTTATTTTCCCACAGTCATTGCCAACTTTCTCTCCTCCTCTGACCTATTTTATTCCTACCTTTTATTGCTGATTCCTAGAATCACATCTCAAATTAACCTTTATTTTAGGTCTGCTTTTAGGGGAACCTGGTCTAAGGTGAACTATAAGGACAGGAAAGCTATTTCAAGCAGGGCTTTATAAAATGGCACTATTTAGGTTAGTCATCTGTGGTCCAGAAACATAGTTTTATTTATTCAAGTATTGCAAATTTGACTCTTAGGAATTTATCCCTGACAAGACTACCAGTGACTCTCTAGTGCCTAGCATAAATATTGGATACAGAGCAGGTGCTCAGGAAAGTTCCTTGGATGAATAAAACAATGAATTAAAAGTAATCAATTTGGGCTGGTGTGGTGGCTCATGCCTATAATCCTAGCACTCTGGGAGACTGAGGCAGGTGGATTACTCTGAGCTCAGAGATTTGAGACCAGCCTGAGCCAGACCGAGACCCCCATCTCTACAAAAAACAGCCGGGCATTGTGATGGGCACCTGTGGTCCCAGCTACTTGGGAGACTGAGGCAAGAGAATTGCTTGACCCCAAGAGTTGGAGGTTGCTGTGAGCTACAATGCCCCGAGGGCCACAAAGTGAGACTCTGTCTCAATGAAAAAAAAAATGTAGCCAATTTAAAAGCCCAAGTGTCAAGCTTGCGCTAGTACATATATTTCCATCAGGAATTGCTATGTACTTACAAAACCAAGTTAGAATTAGAAAATCACTTGGCAAATACAGAATTAGAATAGAGTTGGGTAATGCAAGATATGATACCATGAAGCAAAAGCTGGCTAATAGATAAGCCAGTTACTTCAAAGTGCATAACCATGAGATACATTCTCCTGCTTCTCTGGAAAAACTTGCATAACCTTAAATTTTCTTACTCTCAAAATGCTTTTGTTCTCCTTAACTTCATTGACCTACTGTGTGTTTTCTATTCCCCACATTTCAAAGTAATATCATAATTTTCAAGCTGATAATTTCCCTTTCTTAAATTTAGTTACATTCTAAGGTGTCCTTTTTGGTCTTTTTTTTGTTTGTTTTTTTTTTTAATCATTGATGAACTGATGTGGGTCCATTCCCTCAGAAAAGTCATTCCACACACGTACATTACTTCTTGAATCTTAACTTCAGTTTTTAAGATAAAGCTGGCTGTTGAGTCCTCTTAACTGACTTCAGTCTTATGACCCCATGGATCACCCTCTGCTGAAGAGGATAGACTCTGTCCTTTCAACCTTTAAAAATTATAGATCATGAATACTGGGCCAAGGCCCACTAGACCACCTACTCTGCTACCACACACATGTACAAAATCTTGGGCAATCTTTGCTCAAATTAATAATCATTGCTGAGGTTATAATTTTAAAATATTGATTCTTATATTTTGATTTAAATTCAACAAAGTAAATTAAAATAAATTTAAAACACACATTGAGACTGATGGTTAAGAACATATTTGTAATTGGCCTGTTGGACCACCTAGGACATAATGAGACCACCAATGGCCCTGAGATCCCAATTTGAGCACCATTCATCCATACCACAGCAAATGCACATTCTGGCAGAGAATGAAGTGAAATAAACACATCTCATATTTGTTAATTTAGCTTTCATCTTCTTTTCTAAAACAAACTTTTTCTTATTGTTTTTGATTGGATTGCATCAAACATCACCACCTTCTCCAGTTCTGGGAAAACAGAGACTAGAAAAAAAAAAAAAAAAGAAAGGTTAACAACCTTAAGATACAACTTACAGCTTATCGATGAATTAGTGAATTAACCCTGCCAGAGAGCTTGCTAAGTCAAATTTTTGCTTATGAAGCATGCTTCTGAAGGTAATGAATTTATGAATTTATGTCCAGTAGGTATTAACTGCAGTTCACTTGTTCATGTAGGTGTATTGAAAATTTGTAAATGAATGGATGGGACTTTTAGGTGTTGGTCTAATATATGTTCTGATATTCCCTTTGATATTTTGCTCAGCTAAAAGCCTAGATTACGCCCAGCTCTTCCATTCAGCTACACATGGGCATGTGACTTTTTTCTTTCTCATGACTGTCACCTGATGCCATCAGGATCAGTGGTATAAGGTGTCGTATCTAATGTTTGATAGAATGTCCTCCCTAGACAGTTTCTTTACTGTAATTTTGATTATAATTTGTTCTGACCCATTCTCTGAGGCCAGTTTTCCAACCTTCTAGGTAATTTTATGAACTACACATTACCCTGTCAATACTATTTTTTTTTTTTTTTTTTGAGACAAAACCTCAAGCCTGTCACCCTGGGTAGAGTGCTGTGGCGTCACAGCTCACAGCAACCTCCAACTCCTGGGCTCAAGTGATTCTCCTGCTTCTGCCTCCCAAGTAGCTGGAACTACAGGTGCCCACCACAAGGCCCCAGCTATTTTTTGGTTGCAGCCATCATTGTTGTTTGGCGGGCCCGGGCTGGATTCGAACCTGACAGCTCAGGTGTATGTGGCTGATGCCCTAGCCATTTGAGCTACAGGCACTGAGCCAATACATTTTTTTCCCTGTTAGCCAAAATCCACCGAGATTCTAACCACTTTCTAGATTCTTTTCTTGGATATTGTAATAATTATTTCAAAGCAGAAAGTGAAAATAATGTAATGTACTCAAAAGTAAAACACTTATAGGTTCCTTAAAGTAGCAACACATTTTTTTGCTTTAGGTAGGAATACATCCATTTGTTAAATTTCTATTGTATGCAAAAGGAATTTTGCTATATTAAAACTTTAATGACATGATTTTGAGAAACTTCTAGGCTCTGTGTGAGTCCTTAAAGGAAGGAAATCTGGGAGCATAGTTGGAACTGTGAAATCTGAGCAGATCAGTCCCAAGTCTCACGGAAGTCCCTTTTATGAACAAAGAGCAGGTGCTACACCTTCAAAAGGCAATACAAATATAGAGCATCACCCTGAGAGGGAGCAATGCTCTGAATAGGGGCTTGTTCCAGCTTTAAAAGCAAGTTCAAATAAGCCACGAACTTGGAACATAAGCTCATGCTCCACAGGTCGGGAACCTGGGTGCTGATTGAATAATTGGTGATAAAACAAGCCTCATAGGTCAGTGACTATGGGGAAATCAGAATAGTTCAGGTGTGAGACTAGAATATCCAGGGGTCCAGGACTATGAACTTCTTAGAAATAGCCAAAAGAAGAACAGGTGAAAGAGCTAAATTCAAGGAAAGATTCTTTGAATTCAGATGAATAAATACCTTTTTCACTTGGGGAATAGGGAAGTCACAAAGAACCTGGAGCCATTATTTGGGGTCAAGAGGTAGATGTAAGTGCTCCCGTCTAGGGATGAATCTGAGAGCATTGAGTTGGATGATGTCCTCCCACAATTCATGTCCCTTCCAGAACCTCAGAATATGACCTTCTTTAAAAATTGTCCCGCTAACGATGTAATTAGTTAAGTTGGGCTTGTATCAGAGTAGGATGTGCCTTCGTTCAGTGTGACTAGTGTCTTTATGTGAAGAGAAGAAACAGAAACAGAGACATGCAGGGAGAAGACCATGTGGTGATGGACATAGAGATTGAGGGATGCATCTATAAATGAGGGAACCCCCGGATTGCCAGCAACACAGATAAATATTTTAGGCAAACTAAGACCAGTTTTTTCTGTCTTCCTTCTTCCAGCTGTTGGGAGCTTAGTCTTCTAGCCTAAGTCTTCCTCAGTGACTGAAGAAATCTGTTCTCTTTTTAGTACCAACTACAAATCTGTAATATTAAATGTATGTGAAATATACATATGTCATGTGTATTTTAATATCCATGGGGCCTTCATTTTTTATCCACATCTTTTGAGTTTTATATCTATGAAAAAGCCAGCAGACTCCCCGTATCCAAGTACATAGTTGTGGTCATAGTAATAATGGTGATAATGATGATGTTTAATGTTGTTTGCTATCATTGATCCACTATTAATTATATTCCAGACACTATGCCAAGCACTTTGCATGAATTATTTCTCTCAGTCTTCATAATGGCTGTATAATGTGCACATTATTTTAATACTCACCTAATGAATGATGAAACTGAGGCTTGAAAAGTTTAAGTAAATTTTCCATAGTGATAAGCTAGTGACTGGTGAATTCAAGTCTTACTCCAGAACCAGTAGTCTTAACCACCACTCCTTGCATTAGCCAAGAAACATTTATGGAGCACCTGTATACCAGACATTACTATTTGAGTGCCAACGCTGTCCATATATCTCTAATAGAAATGCCATATTTCCTACATCTGCCGAAGAGGCAATTATCTCTTAGTGACCAGGTGACCCTGCCTGCTAATCATGACTACGTGTGCCAGGATCTAGCACCTAAGCAGGACATAATCAGTCTGCAGACTGGGTAGTAATATAGCATCTATTCCTTGTTCCTGTTTTTCTGAATTTCATAGAATTTCAGTCTGTACAATAGCTGAGGTAGATGCCTTTTTATCAGTCTTATTTTGCTGAGACTAGGGAATTAAATCATTTGTCCATCATTACTGAGGTGACAAATGTCAAAGCTACCTAAAAGCAAAAGGCCCATTCAAGCAAGTAAATAAGGTGGCATAAGGAGAACATTTTACTTTATTGGAATTTCAGACCATGCTTTAAAGAATGCAGCCAGATGGAGAACTTCTGGGACCCTGGAGGTGACTGGACAAGAAGAGGTACCTTTTGCTGAGAAAACGTGTCCACCTGGTGTGTGCCAAGTTCATTTGTGCTCTTTCTAGCTAGACTGTGAGAAGCCACTGAGTAGGAAGAACACAAGGCCCGGTTTGGGGGAAAAGGCCAAACCTTTAGAAACAGAAGTGTGTTTCAGTTTTTGAGTTCAGTTCACTATGCCATGAACAAATTGCAGTATTAGGTTTTCTCCTCAGCTATCACTGAAGTGGGAATAGTTGTGGCATAATCAGAGCTACTCTAACTGGAAAAACTTTCTTTAGATTGGCCTTGTAGAGGTCGGCTAGAGGGAGCAGAGAGTTGTTTCTATCAAAGCTTTTCTTCGTGATACCAAAAAAATGATGCCCAGGAGATGAGAGTCTCAGGATGAAATTAAAGAATGAGTTTTATTGGGGTGTATACTCTGCATTAGCCAGGGAAGACTCCCTGGAAGGCTTATAGACTGGTCAGACACAGAAGTGCCTGGGCACTGAGGAGGCTAAACATCTACTTCTGAGGACCTTCTCTGTTTAACACTATTTCCTCCACTTAGCATTCCTGCATTATGACATGTTACAATAATAACAATAGCTGCCACCCACAGCACTTACTGTGAAGTAAGGCATTGTTCTACATGTAAGTAGGTTTCACAAATTAACGTAATTAATGTTTAAAAAAACTTTTGAGTAAGGGTGTCATTAGTATGTTTATTTTACAGATGAGAAAACTGAGGAATAAAGAGGTTAAATACTTTCATATTGTTCACACAGGAGAAAGGCAGCTGACCAGGGGATCTACCTGAGGGATTTTGGCTTCTAAGCACATGCACTCAACATTACCGCTCTTTAAATACTTTTTATGGGACTCCAGAAATTTTTTTTTTTTTTTTGTAGAGACAGAGTCTCACTTTATTGCCCTTGGTAGAGTGTTGTGGCGTCACACAGCTCACAGCAACCTCCAACTCCTGGGCTTAGGAGATTCTCTTGCCTCAGCCTCCCGAGTGCTGGGACTACAGGTGCCCGCCACAACGCCCGGCTATTTTTCTGTGTTTTGCAGTTCAACCCGAGGCTGGGTTTAAAACCACCACCTTCGGCATATGGGGCTGGCGCCCTGCTCGATGAGCCACAGGTGCCTTCCAACTCCAGAACTATATTCAACAATAATGAAAACAATTTCTTTTCTTATAATTCACCTTTGACTTAGCTTCTCGTATGTGAAATGGGTATAATATTATAGTAATTATTTATATAACCCATTGTGAGACTTTTGAAACATATTTAAGGTTTATATAGCACCCAGAGGCCCATTAAATGTGCAATAAAATGCAGACAAAGAAACATTTTCTGCATTCCTTATTGATGATGGCAGTGAAAGTTGAAGTTTCCTTTAAAGTTTTTACTACTCCAGTGATTCCTTCTTTGTAATATTGCCTGTGACCCATTTTTCTAGCTCTCCCATGGAGAAGAAAATAAAATGGCTGAGTGAAAGCTTCCACCTACATCAAGTCAGCCACTCATAATTAACTTCCTTGATCAGAGGTAACTCTCCTTTTCTTTATTAATCATCTTTTTATGGTACACTTCAGGGGAAAAAGAACCAAATGAAAATATTAAGTTAGAGGCAACACAAACTAATTTGATAATATTGCCATTACAACTGAGTAAAGAAATACATAGAACTCCCCTTGAAATATTTTTCCTCCCAAAATTTATGTCTTTTCTAAGGGTGTGTGCGAGGGGGTGTTTTTCCTCATACACACCACACTATGTGGATGTAATGAGTAAATGTTAGCTTTGTGTCTTTTTTTGCCCATTAAGAGTTATGCACCATGGCAATCTAAAAGCAAGAGGGGGACCAGGTAGGCAGGGCCAAAAGAAGTTTGATGAATCAGAGGAAAAGGACTTACAAAACAGAGGAAAATCACTTACAAAACAGAATTTGGGAGCTAAAATCGCCATATCACACATTAAGGGAGTACAATCACTCCCTAAGAGGTGACCAACTCAACTGCACTGGCTCTTATCTTTAATGATGAGGAGCCATGGATCCCCCACTTGCAACAAAGCACTCTGGTATTTTTCAGGAGCAAAAGCACTTTTCACTGGCTGCTCCAGAGTAGCTCATTGAACTAAGAGCCAAGCATGTAAACGACCTCCTGAAAGAACTGGCAGGCTTGAAGAACATTGAGCCCAAAGTGTATGTTTGCTAGGTGTTCCTCCAGCTGAAACCTGGGGAGGGGAGGCCAGCATGCAGGGAGGCAAGCAGAGGTGGGCGGCTGTCTGCGGGTAGAGGGTGAAATGTTTATACAGAGCAAGTCAAAAGGTAGACAGCGGACAAATAACGGTGTGGGGCTGCTTTAAGGGTGAATGTGGGAGGTACCTACTCTACTCCCAGAGGAACAGAGATGCTGAAGCCAGAAGCGTTTCAACCTAAAAGCACCTTTCCCTTTTGGGGTTAAAGTCTTTTGCTTCTCTGCAGAGGTGGGCACAGGCCCTCCTGCCCCAGATTCCCCTGGGCACAAGGAGTGCAGAAAGTTTTCCTTGGTAGCTAAGTTGTTTTTATGTGAAACCATTTTGGCCAAGGTGGGGATTTTTCATTTGGGTGTCAGTAGTGCCCTTCTGATGTTTATAAAACGTAGCAAATGTACAATTTGAACAGTTATTTTAGGTAAAAACATCAATTTCTTCATAGAGTCAGGCACTCTAAGCTCTGTGTGTGAGACAAATTCTTAGATTTTCCAGGGCTGAGAAAACTCTCACCTTGCTTCACACGGTTCTCAAGTTGAATTACGATCCTGACATCCCTCTGCTCTTTGAAGTGCACTGATGAAGGTCAAATACAAATAACTAAAAAGAAGAAAATATGATTTCTAGCTCATTTTGAGGGAGGGAAGATATGACAGCTCCTTTTCAAGGTGGAATTTCAGTTGTCAACCGAAGTTATTCACTTCCTCCCTACCCCTTCCACATATCTAAAAGGGTTTTGGGAACTCTGTCACCTTGGTATGAACACTGTATTGGGAGTCATGCCCTGACAGCCTGTGTGTGCCTTAAATCCGGGCTCGAAACCTCTCTCCATCTCAGTCTCTACCTACCAATATGCTTTTAGAACGCCAGAATGTCCAGGAGAATCTGATATACAGAAACGTTTGTCTGAATCATTTTCATTGTCCTTTGTGTTTCCTGAAACCTTTTATTCCACTTCGAAAGCCTCAAGTGGCCTCCTGAGGAGGCAGGATAGCAGGTGCACTTAGGGTAACTTTGTTGAAAAAATACCTGTGTGTAAGTTCAAACCCAAGTTGTTCAAGGGCCCATGATAAAAAAAAAAAGAAAGAAAGAAAGAAAGAATTTCCATCTCTCAGTTTAGGCCTTTTCATTTTTCAGATTCTTATGTATCAGACTCATTAAACTGACATTCTGTCATTGTCACAAGTTTTGCTTTTCAACTTTTAAATTTATAAATGCTTTTTCCTCATTTGTACCTTCAGAAAGAGTCATTTCTGTTTCAAAATTTTCCACATTTTTAGGTTACCCTAATTTGTGTAAGTTTCTTTTTGTATGTGTTATATTTTGTGCTAGTGAAGAATATTCAGATTTTGTAAGATTGTTTTGATATTTTAAGCTTCCTTTGCATGAATGCTTCCATTTGCTGGTTTTAGTCTTCTTAGTTCTTTCTTCATGATCATTAATTTTGTCTTGTCTTAACAACTGTTTTTTCCATTTTTATAGTCTATATTGTTTCTCCCTGCTCATTGAATATTGTATAACCATGATATCATAAATAGAATGACAAATAACCAAGGTTGTATTCTGTAAAGATAACACAGATGTATCTGGCATGCTCAAACATATGTTTCACTGAGATGAATATTTGTAGTATTGCTTTAAATGTTTATAAATATTTCTTCATTGTCTATAGTTATATATCTTACTTTCTTAGGTAGAACTTAGGTAGAACTTTGGTTGTATATTATTTTTATGAAAGTTGCTAAATGTATTGATATAAAGTGAACCAAATACAAAACACCCCTCCTTGGGAGCTTAGAATTTCTATATCTTCTTACTGAGATTAGGTCAAAACTGCTAATGGAATTTGCTGATGAAGGAGTAATATGGTATTAGACTAACATAGTTTATTTGGCTATCTTAGGACATATATAAAAATTATTTTAATATTTAATTTAATAGCCACTTCATAATCTGAATAAGATACTGACACAGATGAATGGATCGTGTTATTAGTTCGTGCCTAATTCCTTTGCGAGAGTTTAGGTCTCTGCCTAAGAATATATATGGATTAATTTAATCAAATACAATTTGTGCCCTTTATGTGCTTTGTTGTGTAATATTCTGCATGTATTATATTGTGTTCCCATGCAGAGAGATATGTGGGTGTGACTGCAAAAATACTGAGTGTGTTGCACATTTTCCATCAACACGTAATCTCCTGCTTCTCCATATGTACGGTCTGTAGTGTACATGTGCGTGGGTATGTGTGTTTAAATTTGGAAGTGCCTGAGAATGACATGTGGAGACCAGCTACAGAGCAGTAGTTTTTTCCCTAATGGTTATAGTGATCCTTGGAGACCGGTGCCCAGTCTGAAGTTAGTGGATAGGGGTCAGAGAGACAGGACTCTCCAGGGTGCTTCTCATTTTTTATCATCTTCATCTATCACAGCTGCTGTGTCATATCTAACATTTTCTATTCTTCTTTGCTCCTCTGTTTGGGTGCTGCTCAATAGCAGCAACCTGTTGATTCTGGACTGCTGAGTACCCCTGGCTGGCACATGAGGCTGCAGGGTGACTTAACTGTGGTAGACAGACAGAATTGTTTCCAATGTACACCTAAGGAGGCCCTCAGCAAAGCAAACATTGATTTTGGAGGGGTGTTTTTTTCTCTATTTGCTTGCTGCCAGGAGCCTCTAAATAGGATCCCTATTTTTTTTCCCCCTTTTAATATTAACCCATGTAGAGGCTGAACAATAAAGTTCAAGCCAGTAAGTCTTGCAGGATATTATAAGACGCTGTCACCAAACTGAGCAACTCCTAGTGAGGATTCAACAGATGATTGGGCATGAACTAAAACCTTGGAGGCATCCTGAGCACCTGGGTGGCCTCTGGTTTACTGCTGGTTCACTGGGTTCCTCCTGCCTCAATGGGCCAACTCCCAGTATTATAAATCATATAGATGTGAACTTCTTCCTGAAGTAACTTGTTTGCTTTATTTATTTGGAAAATTTCGGTAACTGCTCTCCTAACGGCCAGGCTGTTGAATTTGCCATAACTGAGGCTTACTCAAGAATGTTTAGTCTTAACACTGTGTGGTTTCCTTTAGTGAGTCCTGAGCCGCATTTTGAAGAGAGACGTGCTGGTACTGAAGTATGGTGAATACTTCCAGGTAACCAGGGGCACCTCAGAATACCTTCAGTTTTGAGACAGAGTGGGTGGCAATGGTGAAGTGGAACCTCTCCCCAAACGGGCCAGACCCACATAACCGTAAACATACGCACACCCACATACACCTTGATGTTTTAGGGGCTGAATATGCAAAAATGAATGCAGTTTTAAATGGGTATTTTAGACAGAGTAACTTTTAATATTTTTAATGTAAAGGTAGTCACGTAAATCTCTCTTTTGAAATAAACGTATTCCACTTCCTCTTGGTGTATTGCATGTCTTAAAAAGTGTATTTGAATAAAAGAAAATAAGTACTTTAAAATGAATAAAATCATTCATTGGTAGCAGTGATGTGAGTTTACATTTGGGGCTCTCAAGCCAAACTGTCAGAAAAGACCACATTATTCTTTGTAATTTGCCAAACAGCCTTGTGGCAGAGAGCGGAGTAAGATGGAGGGACTGGGGGGGCTTTACTTAAGAGAGGGCATTACTCTGTATTAAGAAATGCAGAGGCTACATATATAGCTTCTTCTGTACCTGTGATTAGTAGATAAATGATGAAATTTTTATAAACCTCTTTTAAGTCTGAGAAAATTTTAGTTTTTTTAAAACTAAAGCCTTGGTATAACCTGAGCAGGAAAATGTAATCTGTTTTTAACTTCATGTGGACATTTATAAGAGACATTTTTCATGCCTGGATTTTTGGCCTCTTCTACTAAATTGCACCAGAAATAAAACAAAATCAGCATACATTGTTTAAGGAACTTGGTGCTTCTCCCAGTGCATGGAGAAGGTAATATTTTGGAAGATAGTTGAAAGAACATTTCCTCCATTAGTTTTTATGGTTAAGGCTAAGGGGGTTGAAAGATTCCTTCCCTGTTGGTGCTCAGTATCCTTAATTGCTGCAGGTTTTTATATTATCATTTATAATACTTCCAGAAACTTAGAATCTTTTTATCTGTGTGTATATCCTTTCTATAAGTCTTTTAAAATGTGTATTGCTGTCTAAATGTAATGCTCCAAAACCAAGAACAGAATGTGGAGAGAATTAGAAATACCGACTTTTTGGTTTATTAAGTATTCCTGAGTTCCTTGGATGCAGAATGTGTTAGACATGATATTAATTGTTCTGAATGTATATGAGGAGACGATGAGGAATAAGCATATGGCAGAGGAGAGGAGAAAAAATAAAACAGAGACTCAGAAGATTGCAAAGGATAGCAGAGGTGACAGTCTACTCAAGAACAATGACTTCTATTCCTTACATCAGAATGACTCCATTTATACTGACAGGTGACTGTAGGAAAAAGTGAAATTTTCCTTTACACAATCACTTGTGTGTATATAAATCTCTCTTTACAGAAGGGTAAGGTTTTGTTTTTTTTTTTCCAGAAAATGGTTGCACTTTCCAAATTTTTCCAACTACTAAGAGCATATGAGATCTGACAATCAAGTTCGCAAACTCATCCTAAAAGTGCTACATACCTATTGTTGAATAGCCTACAGTCTAATTTTGAAATATTCCCCTTGGCCATCTGGTGACCATAGAGATATTCAGCAATGAGGTAGGTAGCACTTTTTCTAGGATAAGTTCATGAACTTGTCTGACCTCATAGTTCCAGAGTTATACAGAGTTGAAATAGGTACTTGAAACAGAATGTTTTGGGCCAAGTAAGAAATAAAATCTGTATGACATTATGAAATTAACTGTCTCATTATAGACAGAGATATTAAACCATTTTAAAACAATGCTAGTCAAGCTTTACCCTGAATAAGAATTACCTAGATTCTAGAAATTCCTAAGCCACATTTCTTGAATTTCTCATTCACCAGGATAGAAATTGGACATGAGAATCTTCATTTTCTATAAGCTCTGGGGTTAGATCAACTGATGCTATAGGTTCCTAGACCACACTCTAAAAAACACTTCCTTAAAATATTATTTAGATCAAGGATATGGAAGGAGGTGTGGTAGTATGGTGGTGGGCCCATAGTGGAAGTTAGGTAAGTAGTTGTTTAGGTGGGTAACTCAGGCTCACACCATGGTATAAAGATATGACAGAGAGGCCTGAGTTGGGCACAGTCTATGTCTGGTGCTAGAAGATTCTCCCAACTAATTGTCTTTTACAGTGACTATGCTTAGGGAACACTACCTGAATACTGGATTATAAATTTAAATATTTGGCACCCGTTTCTGCAGCTTGGTGGAAACCATTCATGGTGCCCAAGCAATAATAGGCGTGTTCACTCCTGGGCCACTTTTGGATTAACACACCACAAGGCAGCCAAAAGAAAAAACAATGGTTATCTCCAGTTCGCTTAATACTTTGCATCGTCTTTGAAGGGAGAACTGTTTGCATAGAGTGAGATCAAAAGTTTTTTGATAATTTGCAAGTAGATGAGGAGAGGAAAAACCTTAAAAGAGAGACTTTTTTTCTTCCTAATAGTGACATTAGGGCTAGAAGAAGAGGCTTGGCTATTATTTGGAATTCAATGTAACCTCGTTTGCACGCCTGAGTTTGTAGAGCATAGCATACTAGTCTCAAAGGAGATTGATTTGTCAGTTAGATGGGAGATTAGCCACCACAGGAGAAAAGAGCCAGAGATTGCAAATATGGGCACAGCATCTTCAGCAGTGTCTACAGAGGAAAAGTGTTCACTAATCTACAAACAATAGTATTTGTTCCTTCTGGAAACTCTGCTTCCCATCATGCGATGACTTCATCAGGTAATTCCTACTTAATAATACCTGCCATGGTAATCACCCAGGTGGATCCTCTGGCTCATACTCCATACTAGTTAATAGTTTTGTCAGTCTCCACAAATTACCTGCTGGGATTTTTTTATTAGAATTAAATTGGGCAGAATCCACATCTTAACAACATTGGGAAGAATCCATATCTTAACAACATTGAATCTTTCATTCCCTTAATATAGCATATTCCTCTGTTTATTAAGTTATTTCAAAATTTTTCTCAGTAATGGTTGGTGGTTTTTAATGTATAAAGATATTTTAATTTTTTGTTACATTTCCTCCTTGGTGTTTGTTTGAAGGATTTTGATGATCTTATAAATTGTATTCCTTTTAAATTTCATTTTCCAAGTGATTTTCACTGGTATATAAACATATAATTTCTTTGGGTTATGTAACAAAAGAGTCTGATTCCACGTTTTGGTGGCTGACTTTTGACTTCTTATAAGTCCCATATCCTTTTCTCCCTTTTTCTTCCTACATGGATAGACTGGTAAGAAAGCCTAAGTGAATTAATTCTCTCCATTGACACATGTGGGAAATTGAAACCTGGCAAATCTGTGGCCCTTCTTTGGAAATATTTCCCCATACCTACCGCCAGCCAGTATACAGGACCAACCCACTTCAAGTCTACCTAGGTCTACCTATGCCCTCTCTGTCCTCCTCCCAAAGTCCTTGCATGAATAATAGATTTTATTCTAAATTCTTTGGTTATGTGCAGTACCATCAACCTTGACTCCATACCTACTATTTGGAAAGGTTTAAATTCTGCTTTTCTGAGATAAAGACCATAAAAACTGTATTCAACCTTGCTAAATTTCTTATTATCTTTAGTAGTTTGTGAATAAATTTGAACTTTCTGTGTGTACAATTATACTACTTGTGTATAATGATGGTGAAACTTATTTTTCAGTTTTTTACTGTCTTAGTGTACTAGGCCCTCCAATTTTGAATACAACTGGTGACTGTGTTCATCTTGTTATCTCATGAGGTGAAATGGTAGATATTTTACCATATAAGCCATTACAGTTTTAATTTGTAGAGTCCCTTTACCAGATTAAGGAAATTCTTGGATATTTCTTGTATGCCGAGTTTTTTACTTTTAAATAAAAAATGGGTATTGAATATCATCAAATATATTTTCTGTATTTACTGAAGAAATCACATGGCTTAACTTTACTAAACTGAACTACATTGTTTTATTTTCAAATGAATCTTATTTAGTTTTTGTGTATTATCAATTTTATATAAATTAGATTCTATTAGTTAAGATTTTATTTAGTGTAATCCTATCTATGTTAATAAAAAAATTTGATCTGTATTTCCTTTACTTATAAATCCTTTTCAGGTTTTGATGGCTCCATAAAATGAGTTGGAAGTTAGTAAGTTACCTATATTTTCATATGAAGCACTTATATAAGGTTGGCATTTTTTCCTCTTTAAATAGTAGAAAGAATTTATCAGTTAAATCATTTGTAACTAAGGGTAAATAATCAAGTTACATTGTTTGTTTGGTAAGCTTCAAATTGTAGTTAAGCCCTTCACTCAGGAAGTGTGCTGTATACGTTACAGCATCATGCACATTAAGTGTGAACTTGCCAACCACCCTCCCTCTTTCGTCTCCTCCTCACCAGAATATACTTGTGTTTTTCTTTTGTGTGCACATGCAGTTGTTTATATATTGGTTTCATTTTAGTATTGAGTACGTTGGATACCTGCTTTTCCATTCTTGCCATACTTTGCTAAGAAGGTTGTGTTATAACTCCATTCAGGGAAATACAAAATATGTAAAGTCTCCATCTTTTATGGCTGAATAGTACTCCATGGTCTACACATACCACAGTTTGTATTTAATCCATTCATAGGTTGATGGGTCCTTGGGTTGCTTCCATGTCTTGATAATTGTGATCTGAGCTACAATCAACATTCTAGTGCAAATGTCCTTGTGGTAAAATGACTTTTTTTCTTCTGGGTAGATACCTAGTCATAGGATTGTGGGTTGAAATGAAAGGTTTACTTTTAGTTCTTTGCAAATTCTCCATATTTCTTTCCATAGAGGTTGTATTCCCACCAGCAGAGGGATGGTGGGAGGGATTGTGGGATGAAATGGAAGGTTTACTTTTAGTTCTTTGCAAATTCTGGATACTTTTTTCCATAGAGGTTGTATTCCCACCAGCAAAGCAAAAGAGTTTTCTCCACATCTACACCAGCATCTGCAGTTTAGGAATTTAGTGATGTGGACTAGTCTCACTGGGCTTAGTTGATATCTTAGAGTGGTTTTGATTTGCATTTCTCTGATGATTAAAGGACTATGAGCATTTTTCATGTATTTGTTGACCATTCATCTTATCTTCTTCAGAAAAGTTTCTGGTCAAGTCTCTTGCCCCGAAACTTATTCATTTTTATTCTTCATTTTAGTCATCTGTGTTCTCTCTTTCTTACTAAGTGTTGATCAATTTTACTAATTTTTCAAAAAAACAACCCAAAGAACGCTTTGCTGATTTTTCTACTTAATTGATTTCACCATTTGTTTTGATAACTTGTATTCATCTACTTTCTTTGAATTTATTTTACTTCTCTTTTTTTAGATTATTGAGTTAGACATATAGATAATTTATTTTAAAACTTTCTTCTTTTCTATTATTTACATTTAAAACAATTTATATTCCTCTAAGCCTTGTATATGCTGCATGCCACATATTTTGATATACTGCGCTTTTACTGTTATTCAGTTCTGTATGTTTCCTGTCTTATGATTTCTTCCTTGGTGAGTTATTTAGAAACATGTTGCCTAATTTATAATCCTTTGGAAATTGTTCTAGTTATCTTTAATTCCCTTTCCATAATTTAATTTCATGTTGGTCATGTGATATACACATAATGATTTCAATTCTTTAAAATTTAAGGGGGAATCCAAGACCAAGGTTCTGGTAGGGTTAGTTAGAAATGCTTTCTAATTCATTCTAGTGATCAAAATTCAGAGCGCTGATAACACCAAATCCTGGAGAAGTTGAGGAATAACAGGAACTCTTATTCGTCGCTGGTCAGAATGCAAAATGGTTTAGTTGCTTTGGAAGACAGAATGATGGTTTCTTACAAAACTAAACATACTCTTACGATACAACCCAGTAATTGCACTTCTTGGTATTTATCCAAGTAGTTAAAAACATCTGTCCATGTAAAAACCTGCACACAGATGTTTATGGAAGCTTTGTTTGTTTAAAATTGCTGACCCTTGGAATCAATCAGTATGCCTTTAGTAGGTGAGTGGATAAACTAAATGAATGAAGCCAATCTGAAAAGCCTACCTACTGTATGATTTCAAATATGTGACATTCGAGAGCAGATAAAACTATGGATACTATAAAAAGCTTCAGAGTTAAGATAAGACAAGGTAGAGAAGGGTTAATAGACAAAAAACAATAATGTTAGGGCAGTGTATACACATACATATAAGAAACGTATTATATTGTTTGTTGTAGTATATACACACACACATGCATATGTATATAATATGTTTCCTGTATCATACATATATATGTATGTGTGTTAATTAACATATTATGCTAATATATACAAGCAAATGGAGAGGTGTTTTCTGGGAAGACCAGATGAGCGGTCACCTGTAACCTACCAATCTTTCAACCCATTGGGATCCGTTGTGCCATATCATATTTCACTCTTCCCCATTCCCTTTGTGCATCACTCTACTTGGGTCAAATTTAATAATCTGTCATTGTTACCACTATGTCACATAGACTATCAAATATGTTTCTCATTTCATCATATGTTTAACAAAGCCCCAACCCTGGTAAAATCCAACTTGTCACTAACATGCCTGCATAAGACTTGTAAGCATAGCTTAAGAAAAAACTCATACCTGTGCTAGCTTGCTTTAATTTAAAATCATGCCTTCTCACCTTCATTGGGCCTGCCATCCAAAATTTTTTTTTTATTTTCATCTTTTTCTGCTTTATTATTGTTTTAAATTACAGCAATAACATGAGCCTTAAAAAAGTCAAATAATTCAGAATTGTATAAAAATGTTAACAATCTCCTCCTTCCTTTTCCTTTTCCAAACTCTGAAGTTAACAGCTTATGAATCTTTTCATATTTATTTCTGTGTGTATATATATA
>CAUYRH010034564.1:0-10653 GCA_963574655.1 Perodicticus potto
GTGATGAAAAAAATTTAATTCATTTTCTGCATCTACTAATATAATCATATGGTTTTGCTTCTTCATTCTGTTAATGCTGGTATTATATTTATAGATTTATGTATGTGGAGCCATTCTTGCATGGTGATCCCATGTGATCACAGTGAATGGTCCTTTGAATATGCTTTTAAATTGAATTAACTCTATTTGGGGGGAATATATGCACAGATATTCATCAGGGAATTTTGTCTATAATTTTTTATTCTATATCTAAAAACATTTTGAAACACTAATGAGAAATAAGTGAAATATATATAAGAGAATATATAAGAGAAATAACACTAATGAGAAATAAGTGAAATATATATTCTAAGCTTTTTAAAAAATAGGATTTAGAAACTTGTCATTCTTTTAGCTGTAATTCTTCATTATTTTACAGGAACCTTGAAGATTTGGGGGTAAGCTATGGGGTGATGGGAAGTGTTCCATACGTCGATAGTGATCTTCAGATGGGAATTTCTCATCCCCAATATTGAGCGTTAGGACTGGAGTTGAGTATATCTCTTCTCTCAGGTAGATTAGTCTTTGGTAAGTTCCCAAATGGTGTGTAACTCTGATTGTTTTACTTAAGAACAGGCTTTGTTATGAAAATAAAAACCAAAAAAAACCAAACAACAACACAAGAAAACCCTACAGATCTGTGTTAGTATTTCTAAGTGATTACATTTGTCTACCCCTAAAGGAGGAGATGTTTTCCCAAGTAATCACCCTTACAACTTTGTGTGGCTCCTGGAGGTAAACGTCACTAAGATGTGTATCCCTTCACCCAAGATTAAGCTTCCTCGGAGCTTTAAAGTATCAAACTAGTACACGATGAGCCATTTGCAATTAATAAGTGGCAGTTTCAACTATTCCTATCCTTACTGACTCTAGCTAAGGGCTTTTTCTGTGGGATTCTATTGTAGTTAACCTGTGTTAATTTCTGTATCTGCTTGTCTGAATAATTACCAGGGCAGCAGTTCGCCTTGCATCTTCAAATGTCTGGTGTACGTAAGAAGAGATGTTGATTGTCTGTTTGGCTGCTTTTCTCACTGTGAAAATGAGAGTGGTGATTTCCAAGCCTTTTACATATTGGATTGAAAACGCGAAGTCCCACATGGCTGCGTGTGTTTGTTCTTTAAAGGAAAATAGATTTTCTTCCTATTTCAAAATACTCTGCAAATATCATTTGTGAATTAATACTTTTATGATAAAAACACTTTGTTTTAAAATTAATAACTCCCTTCATTAATTTTTTCTTTCATCGTTTTCAAAATAGATTTTCCACCCCTCTGGGAATTTGTCCAGCTTCACTAGTCTTTTCATTTATTTATAAATTTTAGTGCATTCCTACATTATTTTTTAAAAATGTTAATTCAAATCATCCTTAGTAGTGCATGTTTTTAAAAGAAAGATTGTAAATAATTCCTATTGGTTGTATAAGAATATAATATATGATATAATCTAAACCAGAGATTTGAAAACTATGGCCCATATGGCAAATCTTACATAACACTTGGTTTCATAATGAAAATGTTATTGTATTACAACCACTTTATTTGTGGTTGCTTCCATACTACATCTTTAGAGATGAGTTTTGGACAGAAATTGCATGTCCCCAAAAGCCTAAATTATTCACTGTTTGTACCTTTAAAGATAGAGTCTTTGACTCTTTGAGAAAATAATAATAGTAACTGAGCATGGAAAGTTTCCTTAAAATTTAAGCTAAAATAAAAAATATGTTGTTTTCAAAGAGTTATCACTCCAAAGTTTGTTACATCAATATTTTCAAACTTCTTTAGTATACACTTTGTACACATTTTCAAAAACAAAAGTAGAGAAAATTAGTTATAGAAAACTTATAAGTACTGCCAATTCAAAATAAAATAAAAAGGAATTTTATAAAGGTTGAAATTCTCAAAATATAAATATTTTGTATATAATTGTCACAAATTATCTACCATTTATTTACTCATATCTGCTACTTTTTCTTAAAATGACTAATCTAATGGGTTATAGTTTATATCACAGATGCTGAAATTTGTTTTGTTTGTGATGGAAATGTTGCTAGTTTTTGCACCATAAATTTTAAAAAACTGACTGAGCTTTAGTGTGACAGCACTTTAAACTTGTCACAGGATAGTTGTGTCATTTTAATATGTACAGCATTTCAAAACCACTGATGTAGTGCATGATTTTAGATACAGGGAAAATAAGCAAACCAACTACAACTAGAGTTGCCATTGAAAACTAGAAATGGAAAATCACACATTGACTATATTTACTCAACATTTAAAAATATTCCAAGGAGACATTCATTTTTACTCTTATACCCAACTTCTTAACAATCCATCAGTATTCATTTTAAAATAATATGAACAGGGATCTGTTTAGAATAGTTCATTCATACAGCATTTATCAAACATTTTCTAAAAGCTAAGACTGAGAAAATAATATTGTAGTTGAAAAATTTTCAAAAAGACTTAATATAGACTTTCTTATAAAGTCAATATAATGTAAATAATAGTGACATACATTATCATAGATTTAAAAATATGATACACATTTTCAAAATAATTTTATTGCATTTGATAATAAACAGAAATTTTGACAGGGAAACATTTGATATACGGAGTCAAAAATTTTTAAGCTAATGTGATCAATGTTAGAAAACTACTGCACTTCATTCAGTATTATATTTTTATGATTTTAATTTATATGTGCATTTAGAGAGATGTGTCACATATTGAGAGAGAGTTAATCACAAATACGAACATAGTTAAATTAATCTTTCATGTGAAATCTATCATTTTTCTTAAAATAAGGTCTAATTAACTCAATTTGATAGAATACTTAGTCCGAAATGATACGATGAAAAGAAGATAAGAAAATCAATGTTCTGTGTTTTGTAATAAAATTCACATGCCTTAAACATTTTATTCTACAATTATGCTTTTAAAGGAAGTACTTAATCTAGAATATTTGAGATTATTGGAACATGTAAATTTTTACATACCTCTCCATATTGAGATAAGTAGTTTAAATTTATTGTTTCCACCTAAACATTTTCAATTTATTGAACAATTATTTGCACTGAATAATTTTTGTTTTAGAAAGCGGTACAATGCACTGTGAGATTTCTCTATCTAGTCGGTCACAGTAGCACTACATCCCTTGTTGTTACAATCCCAAATATGTCAAAAATCATGAAATATAGGGAGCTCAAAATTTCCTTCAGTTAAGGACTGTTACAATATGAAAATCAAATAAATTATTAAAAATACATAAAACGATGGAGGTCAATTTTATAATTAAAATATCGAGGAAAAGAAAATAAGCACAGTAGAGAAAATGCTATTTGATACAATTTGTATTTAGCTTAAAAGCGGGCAAAATTTATCACATTGGAGTCAGGGTAATGACTATAACTCTTGTGTGGGCGACATACTGTGACTGTAGCAGCAAATGAGTGGATGGGAGAGAAGTGATGTCTTTTTTTTATTTTGTTTTGTTTTGTTTTGCTTCCTCTGCAGGTACAGGTCATGAAGGTTTTTTCACTTCCGAAAAATTCAAATTTTATCTACATTTACTATCTGTGTATTTTTAAAATATTTTCTTCAAAAATATCTACTTCAAAAAAATATAAAACTAAATTTAAGTAAATCAGAATGTATCTGAATTGGTTTTGGAAAACATAATTTAAACTATCTTTTCAACTGCTTTGATCGTTTTTTATTCAAGAAGCTCACTGATAAAGCATATCCCAGGACACTGAATTTGGCAGAGGAGGCTTCTGATCTACTTGTACTATTTATAGATTTGAGAACTGCCATCTTTGAACTCAGATGTTGTCCACTGCAAATCATAAGCATAAAGAAAAATATAAACATACTGTCAATTGAGCAGTACCTGAAGTATTCAATGAAAACAGCAGGGAATCACATGGAATCACAGATGAATATAGTATAAATGGCTCCTATAACAAACATAGCATGCTGCTTAGCCATTCTTAAAAGGAGGAAAAATAATTGATATTAGAAGCCTGCTTATAAAGCAAAGTCTGCTCAGCAAACCATGACAATACTTGACTTATCACCAAATACATGCACTCATGTCTATATGTGTAAGAATTTGCATGTTGAAGAGATGTAGAATTATGTAGACCTTCTTCAAAGCTTATTTTAATCTACATTTATATTGAATCTTTCCATGTAATTCATTTATTTCATCAAATACATTTCCCAAATATCATAATAAATTGGTCATTTAAAAAGGAAATTATTTTTATTATGTTGAAATATACATCTTAACTTTTTTCTATGTAAATTTGAGAATGTTCACTTTGATTTCAGTAACATTTAACAAGTACACCTTTACAGATAAATCATAGAAGATGGGTACTCAGACTAGATCTTTCTGCAGTTCTTAAGTAAAAGCTTTTTATTTATGTTCATTTCTTTTAATCTCATTATGTATGTATGTTTTGTGGTTTGTTTTATTTGTTTTTTATCTTTTATTTATTTATTTTTTGATACAGAGCCTCATTATGTCGCCCTTGGTAGAGTACTATGGCATCACAGCTCATAGCAACCTCAAACTCTTAGGCTTAAGCCATTCTCTTGCCTCAGCCTCCCAAGCAGCTTGGACTACAGGTACCCCCCACAATGCCCAGATATTTTTTAGTTCCAGTTCTCATTGTTGTTTGGCAGGCTTGGACTATGTTCAAACCCACCAGCTCTGGTGTATGTGGCTGGCACCCTAGCCACTGAGCTACAGGCACCGAGCTAGATTAAGAATGTTTTGCCTTTTAAAATTCATAGTCAAATAGCCTAAGCAACATATATATCTTTTGGGAGATGAAGAAATGCAATCTGTAAACTCAATAGGCTAAGTTGTAAGTTTTTCTTTCTTTTATTTATTTTTTTTGTTGTAGTTGTCATTGTTGTTTTAGCAGGTCTGGGCCAGGCTCGAACCTGCCAGCTCCAGTATATGTGGCTGGTGCCCTACTCACTGAGCTACAGGTGCCAAGCCTGGTTTGTTTTATTTTTAAAGACTGAGGTAACTCATTTCAGTGACTTTCCACAATGAGTAAAAAAAAAGAGTTTTGGTGCTCTTGTTCATTTGCATTTCCATATTTTCTGCTTTTAAAATCTGGCTGTTTTACTTTTATTATCTTTGGCAATGTTAAACCTCAGAACAAGATAAGTTTCAATGTTTCTTTTTACTTTCTGTCGTCAATTACTTCTAACAATAGCTGCTACCTATCTATTTGAAATTTAAATACCATTTGTGGTTTATCTATAAAGTCTTCGGCATTTTGCTATTAGGATTATGAACAGTTTGCATTCACCAATGAGTTTTTAAAAACTGATTTCTCTAAACAGTCTTCTATTTAGTCCCTAAGCTTAAAATAAAGTATACAGGCAGAATGGGGACTGAAGACCCCATTCTTGGTAGGAGAGGGCACCCCCAGAAAAAGGGAAAATTAAAAAGTAAGCTGAAGGAGTTGAAACAAAGAAAAGTAGACTAGTTTACCTTTAAGCTAGCCATTGCTAAATTTTTTATCTGAATGAGTTTATGGACTTTCCTGAAACTCTGGCCTATTGGGGATATAGTTTACACAAATACTCTGCTCAGTCTGTGAACACTCTGAGGAAGATAATGGCGGTAAAAGAGATTATGGCAAGACCTAGAAAAGATATATCTTCAAGGTAGTTCCTGCCCATTGAACAGACAATGCAGATACCCATTGTGGACATTTGCATTTGACTAGGGCATAGACCATGGAAACAGCTTGAACCCTGAGATGGGGGAGGAGGCTTTACATCCCTTATTGCAGAGGAAAATCCTCTGTGGTAAAAATGAGAGGAAAATGCCTCTCTCCCATCAATTCCTCAGAGGAGATTCATGCCAGTGGAATTTTACTCCACAGTGAAATAGCAGAGTTTAACACTTCCCTAGGAATCTGTGTGTGTTACTTCAGATAAGAGGCTTCCCCCTCACAAGGCTCAAGTTTCAGATTCTTTAAACTGCTCTAATCCTTAAAGTTAATAATAACCACAGGAGCTGCTCACTCTGAGAAACTTCTGGTGTCTTTGTTCCCTCCCTCAGCTTACCACCTGGGCAAAGAGATTTGAATAAAAATTGAGTAGAGCAGAGACTTGGAGCCACTCACCAGAATGCACAAATGGGTGGTGGTCCCCTGAGCTCCTACCTTTGAAAATTCTATTTTGTGTCTCAGGTCTTTTTCTTTATTGCAGTTTCTAACTTTGTATTTCTTCAGTTGGTCACACCAGTTCCACAGGTCTTAGTGGACTCTTCTCCTGGGTGGGACCCAGTGAAAGTATAATATATGTATAGTACATACATATATATCAGAATCCAATTCCCAAGAAATAAATTACCATGAATTTATTTGGCTTTAAGCAACACGAATGTAGTATCTCACAGCTTTATAGATCAGGAGTCTCATTGAGCCCAAAACAAGGCATCAGCAGAGTTGCTTTCCTTCTGGAGGCTCTAGGAGAGAACTCCTTTCCTTATCAATTCCAACCTTCAGAGAAAAGTTGCCTTTGATGTCTAGTTGTGTCTTTCTTTCTGTTTTTTTTTTTTTTTCCCCTTAAGTTCCAGATTAATATGAGGGTGCAAATGATTAGGTTACATCATTTGCAGTTTGATAAAGTGCAAGTTGTAGCTGAGCCCTTCACCTTGGGGGTGTGCTCTATACCCTTCAATCATGCCCGTTAGGTCAGAGCTTACCAAGTCCCTCTCTCCTCTTCTTTCTGTTTTCCCTCCTCCCCATTCTCCCCACTTGAATTTTGTTTTAGTCTGATTAGAGCAAGTAGTTGTTTACCTATTGACTTCATATTAGTATTGAGTATGTTGGATATGTGCTGTTCCATCCTTCTGATACTCCACAAAAAAGAATGTTCTTCAATTCTACCCAGGTAAATACATATTAGTATTGAGTATGTTGGATACTTGCTGTTCCATTCTCATAATACTTTACTAAAAACAATGTTCTTCAATTGCTCCCAGATAATTACAGAAGATGTAAAAGCTCCATCTATTTTATGGCTGAATAGAATTACATGGTACACATATACCACAGCTTATTAATCCATTCATGAGTTGAGGGGCACTTGGGAGGATTTTCCGTGTCTTGGTGATTGTAAATCGAGCTGTGATGAACATTCTAGTGCTAACGTCCTTATGGTAAAATAATTATTTTTCTTCTGGGTAGATGCCTAGTAATGAGATAGTAGTAACAAATGGAAGATCATCTTTTAGTGGCCCCTTTTTACTTTCACAGTCAGCAGCAGCAGCATAGCATATTCAACTTTTCTCCCTGATTCTGACTTGTCTAATAAATCTGTTGTTTGGTTCTGAGATAGGATCTTGTATGTTTCCCAGGCCATTCTCCAACTCCTAGGCTTATCAACCCTCCTTCCTCAACCTCCCTAAAAGCTGAGAATAGCAGCATACGCCTCTGTATTCAACTTGCCTGCCTCTTATATGGACCCTTTTCATATTATATTGGGCAGACCTGGATAAACCAGGGCAATTGTTCCATTTCAAACTTCTTAGCTTCATCACATTTGCAATATCCATTTTGCCACATAGGGTAATATATTCACGGGTTTCAAAGATTAAGTCTGGACATTGTGAGGTTAATTTATGCATCAACCTGACACGGGATTTTAAGGTAGCAAATTAAACATTATAACTGAGTGTGTCCTGGAGGGTGTTTCTAGAAGAGACTAGTTTGAGGCTGGTAGACTGAGCATACCAGGTAGTCCTTCTTAATGTGGGTGGGCATCATGCAATCTGTTGAGCACCATAATAGAACAAATGATAGAGGAAGGTGAAATTAACTCTGACCACTTGAGATGTGACATCTCTCATCACTCCAGTAAGATTAATCCATATCACAAAATCCCAAAACTGCAAGTGCTGGTTTGGATGTGGAGAGAAGGGAACACTTCTTTACTGCTGGTAGGATTGCAAACTAATTCAGCCATTTTGGAAAGAAGTATGGAGAAGTCTCAAGGAACTAAAATTGGACCTACCGTTTGATCCCACAATTCCATTACTAGGTATCTACTTGATGAACGAAAATTATTTTACAACAAAGACATTTGCACCAGAATGCTTAATGCAGCCCAATTCATAATTGTCAAGTCGTGGAAGCTGCCCAAATGCCCATCAACCCATGAATGAATTAACAAACTGTGGCATATATATACCTTGGAATTCGCCCATAAAAAGACGGAGAAGTTTTATTCACTCATAACAAGATGGAGACTTTACATCTTTTATGTTTACCTGGATGGAGTTGAAACATATTCTTCTTAGTAAACTATCTCAAGAATGGGGGGGAAATTATCCAATGTGCTCAATACGGTTAGGAAACCAATATATAATCACTTATACATTCATATGAATGACAAAACACAAATATAGTCCAGCAAGAAAGAGGAGAGATGTGGGAGAGGAGAGAGGAGAGGGGGGGAGAGGGAGGGCATTTGGTGTCACCTTGCCTAATGTGCACAATGTGAGGGTAGTTTTCAAAACAACCAAGAGAAAATTATAAATGCCTTACCACAAAAAATATGTAAGTGAGGTAATGGTTATGTTAATCAGTTCGATTGAAGTATTCCACCTTGTATATCAAATCATCATATTGTACCCCATAAATATATATAGTTATGATTTAATAAAATATTAAATTAAAACAAAATAATGTCAGGTTACTGTGAGCTATGACGATGCCATTGCACTCTACCCGGGGCAACAGAGTGAGACTTTGTCTCAAAAATCAAACAAAAAATGATAATAGGGTAAGAAAAATATACTATGATTTGTCAATGATGGTATATTTATAATTAGAATATATATCAATATCTGTGATTGCCTTAAAAAGTCTGAAATGGTGGTGTTGCATTTCTATTTTGATAATATAATATATTTACTAGGACAACAGGACAAGAATTTTTAAAATACTTTTAAAATACCCACACTTTTTGTTTTTACTAATTCAAAGGAATATGGTTAATTGTGACGATAGCTAGAGGACTGTTTATGGCAAACTGGACATGAAGAGGATTTAAGGTAACAAAATCCCAAACCAAAGCAAATATTGACCAAGCATACTATGTACCACAGACTCATTAAAGAAGAAATAGATATACTTCTCCTATAATTACAGACATAATGATGATGGATTAGAAACCCTGAGCCAGTTTCAAAGGCTGAAATTTCCTGTTTTTAAGTGGTTATAACACAAGTATATCTCTAAATTTATGTTGGAAATATTAAGAAAGAATAAAGAAGAAAATGAATTATTTCAAAATAAGTAATTAACAGATGCAATAAATGAATAACTATGTTCTCTTAGTCCCGTATGACTTACGGGAATTTCCAGCTTCCCTTGGAAACTCAATCTCGTCTACCCTCCTAGTTACTGGGGATTCACAGGAATTTTTTTGGACTGACACCTGCCCATTAGTAGCTACCTCAAAAGCTGATAATGAATCTCTTCCCTCTCTTTACCTCTTGGCAAAGTGGAGGTGATAATAACATTTTTAGAAGACATCGGAGTAATTTTGAATTGTAAATTTTTCCTATGGAAAGTTTAGTGTGATCTTCTCTTTTTTTTTTTTTTTTTTTTTTTTTTATTGAATCATAGCTGTGTACAATAATTCAGTCATGGGGTACAGTTTACAGTGACTATGATCTCTAGGCCCTTATGGATTACTACCTGTAGAGTAATTACCTTATTGCCCTAAAAGAATATGTAATAAATTACCTGCAAAGTTAGATCGAGTCTTCGCCCCTTTTCCCTAACAGCAGTTGGGGTTTCTACTCGGAGAGGGAGAATTGATGCAGGACATCTGGCACCCTAGCCATCTCAGCGGAGCTGGCGGACCTGCCGCCTCCTCCTTGGCAGTGTTGGTGCTGCGGCAGCCAGCTGAAGAACCAGTGGGCTGGATGACAGGCAAGGAGGGAGACATTCAATCCCCACCTGAGGCTCCAATAGCCAAAAAGACAGGACAACTGAAGAGGAGACACCTGTGTCTCCTTCACTTTACACTTAAGACTAAATGTGGAACCCCCATTTCCTATGTCTAGGTCAATTTCATGTGAATTCCCTAGGCCTCAATTCCATGAATGTACTGTTTCCATTCATTGATACATTCATTCATTGTGTCCTGGAAAAAAAAAAAAAGTAAGTACAACATCTGATATGTTTAGAAGTTAAGAAATATTCGTTTAACAAATTATATGAATTCATAGATTAAAATGTCTGCTACCACCATCTCTATTCAACATTTTTCTAGAGAATATCATCAAGGAAGTCAAGCCAGAAAAAGAAATAAAACGTGAAGGGTGTAGAGAGAAAAAAAAAAAATACTAGAAGAAAGTGCAAGGAAAACTCTTGAAGGAATCGCCCTGGGCAAATATTTTATGAGGAGGACTCCCCGGGCAATTGAAGTAGCATCAGAAATACACTACTGGGACCTGATCAAAATAAAAACTTCTGCCCAGCCAAGAATACAGAAAGTAAAGCAAGCAGACAGCCCTCAGAATGGGAGAAGATATTTGCAGGTTATGCCTCCAACAAAGGTTTAATAA